>JAQGCC010001032.1:0-27378 GCA_034698905.1 Xestoiulus laeticollis | reverse complement strand
TCTCGTTAAGGTAAATCAGTTGACGGGGCATTAAGGGAGGCGTGCTCAATCCCTCTATTGTCGATTTGTTTCTCACAATATTGAGATTGATTAAGCTGTTTATCGTTGAACGTATCCTAATCTACAGCTCTGCATTTTTCTTACTATGCATGTGCAGTATTATGATACATAAAGCGTGTGTGCAATATGATACGTGAATCAGGTGTGCAGTACGATACGCAAAGCACATATGCAATACGATACGCGAAGCACATGTGCAGTACGATAAGTGCAGCGCATGTGCAGGATGATACGTTAAGCGCATGTGCAGGCTAGAATGCTACGAGAAGCTCTTGTGTAGAACAATACGCGAAGCATATGTGCAATACGATACGCGAAGCCAATGTGCAATATGATATGTGAAGCCCATGTGCATTACGATTCGTGAAGCGCATGTGCAGAACGATACGTGAAGCGCATGTGCTTCACGTACGCGTGAACGACTCACGACAGCATATATCGTACAACTGATACGTAATTGGCAGCACATGCAGTCAATAAAGAGATATAGCTGCACGGTCGATTGGTCTTACCTTTACGATTACGCATCATAATTAATACGTGGGTGCTAAATGACGCATCGCCATTTGCCAAAAGACAGTTTATGACAGGTTTATGATGCGTAATCGTAAAAGTAAGACCAACCGACCATGCAGCTATATCTCGTTATTTTTTTACTGTGCTTGCACTGTGGCAGGGATGTGGTATGTTACGTACGTTTAAGGAGACTGGAAGTGTGTTCTTCCTTGTAAAGTCTTGAGACGGTTCCACAAGCATTTTCTACGAAACCCTTCTACGTCTACTCATTAAGTCTCTAGAAATTCGTGCTACTTGATTACTGACACTGTAATTGATGTCACCAAAGACATGTTGGACAACACATGGCACAAAATTGAATCTCGCTTAGACGTTCAGCGGGTTTCTTGAACGAATTTCTCCATCCTTTGCCACAGACCATAATGCGGTATCTGTAATACACCACCCCCAGAAATTAACGCACCACCTTAAAATTCCTAATTATTGGAATGGCTACTACAGTTACACACCTAGGCCTATTACACATTACGGTTTTGAGATTTTAGATATACTTTAGGATTTATTGCACAACTCCATTTTTTAGGGTTCTTTATAAGGGTATGACCGGATAAGTGAAAACCGCTTAACTTAAAAAAACAGATAAGTGAAAAAAACTTTTCAAGCCTCAAGCATTTGCTCTATATTTTACATATGATCTAAAACCGGATAACTGAAAACAGCATAAGTGAAAAAAACCTGGTAAGTGCACAAATTTTAAAAGCTCAAAGTTGTTCCTTTTAATTTTCTGTTTTTACTCTTCTATTGTTTGTTCCTACTGATTATACTCATTGTGAAACTTAGTTCAGTTACAATAATTGCTTACACGACTAAAACAACCCAAATTAGTGCATATAGGCCAAAACCGCAAAAGTTAAAAACCGGATAAGTGCAAAAAAAATTTCGAGCCAGATCGATTTTCACTTATCAAATTTTAAACTGTACATATTTGCATTATTGTCTCAATTACTGCAATACATACAAATGAGCTATAGTTATAGTACACGTATCTGATAAAAAAATCTGATAATAAAATCAGCACATTAAACTGTTATTACACGAAAAGCACAGTAAAAGTGTGCTTTTAAGTTTATATCCACATCTGTATTACATTTTTTTGTTGTTTTTCTTTCAATTTGCAGATTAGTTTGCATACACGAGCATCTGGGCACTTCCTTTTCCAACATCTTGGGGTACATTATTTTAAAGTATACACTCGTATATGTGCATTTAAAATAGCTAACATGAAGTGCATGTTAAACGAAACTATTTCAATGCTAGAGAGCTAAAAACAATTACGAGGCAACCAGAAATAGGAAGCTTATGCTGGTGTTAAGTATCCATTTATCAAGTAGACAATCAAGACCAAATTTCCGTTTCATCCCTCAATATTTTCCACGAAATCAGAGAAAGTGAGTCTTTTGATAAGTAGTGTGTGCCAACTCAATCCATTAAATTGTCCACTCGCTCTTTCCTTTTGTGATGAGTATTACTTCAAGTGCCAAAACCACTGTCTGCTTCACTCTTCCCATTTCAAATCAACTTTTCTTCCCACTGCCTTTGTCTTTGGATGAAAGCTATCGCAAACGATGAGTTTTCTGGGATTGCTCAGTTAATCGTCCGGCCTTTTAGGACACAGAAAAGGGTGAGACATACAAGGCTAAAGACGAACAAACGAAAAACTGCAAAAACTAACCTACATTTATTTGGTCAACAAAAAAAATGGAGAAAAAATGGAAAAAGATTGAATCATTGCAAGGTACAAAAGACCCTACAAGATGGTAAAAGAACAAACAGAACTAAATTGCGACAGTAAATATTATGTAGCAACAATTTCACATCTTTATAAAGGAAATACGGGTCTTGTCTCAAGTTAGAAGAAAATACAGTATGCTATGTATTAATATACAGTATAATACCACGAATAAGGAAACACGACTGGGTGCCACAAGCACATGCCAAGAGTGCCGCAATAATATTTAATTTTCACTAAGATTTAGCAATTTAGCAGTAAAATCTGTTTTTTATAAATTGGTAACACAAGGTAATCCAAACAGTTTCATTCATCGCATTAAAGAGTAGGCCTATTAAATTTGCACTGTTTTTACTACTTATCTTAAGTATTCAATGCGCTGGTAGTAAAAGGTACATAGTCAAAGGTAGCTGGACTGCTACATATTTTTAGCCCAACAAGGGTGCCTCAGGAAAAATAATTTGAGAACTTGTGGTTTAGACACTGTTAAAAAATATTAAAGCAATGCATATCTATAATCGACTAGTTATATTTACATGCACGCTTTAGTAGTGTGCACTGCCTATATGGCATATAGTTCCAATTTCTACCACCAGAGGGTGTGTTGGCGCTAGTGTTACATGACCTAGTTTTTAAGGATATGACCTAGTTCTGAGGTTCATAGCCTAATGGGAATCCTAACCACTAAAGGTGCCACCCGTGAATGTTTTAGGAAGCTGAGATTGGTTGATCATTCAGCAGCGTTATGCACCTACTTCAATTACAACCGCGAATATTGGAAGGGCTTCTTAGAAATACCTGATGTACTGTCATAACATGTCTTCATTGCATGTTTGTTGCCATATCCCATGCAGATCACACTTCTGGTCTCCTTAGTGTAAAAATATAGTGGGGCATAGGTCGACTCGTTTTAAATCGGTGTTTCAAACCTTCAATCAAACTTGGCATCAGAAAACAACATGATGTATTGCGTAAATTTACACTTCCCATTTCACATATAACATCACTGTTTTAATCTGCACAATAATCGGTGACTTGGTCTCATAATACAGTAAAACTTTGATTTGCAATCAGGGATGGGACCGAGATAGTGACGGTTAATCGAATCGACATATACATGTTATTTAATAAGATGCTCAAGTGCCACTTATTTTAAGTCGCATGGAAGTGGCTTATTTTTTATATGCAATTGTATAGACAGAACTTTGTCTTATTTTAAAGTCTTTCTATGTGTATTTATCTCCTTATTGCGACTCAAAATAAGTCGCATTTAAACGCCTTGTAAGTGTGGACAGTCTTGTGTCTCCAAAATACACACTTCAGTGTAGAGTAGTGTCACTGACAAGGTTGGCCAAGTGGTTACGCTTAGATCCTTTAACTCGGTAGACCTGGTTTCGAACCAGGTCGGCTATCCTAGTTGTGGTTCTTTATGG
The DNA here is from genome assembly GCA_034698905.1 of Xestoiulus laeticollis. Taxonomy (NCBI): domain Eukaryota; kingdom Metazoa; phylum Arthropoda; class Diplopoda; order Julida; family Julidae; genus Xestoiulus; species Xestoiulus laeticollis. The sequence continues at coordinate 23,580 of JAQGCC010001032.1, read as the reverse complement.
TTTCCCACAACCTACCGTAATCGCCCATATAGGCAGATGCCGGGATCGTTGCCCAAAACTGCGGCCACGGCCACGAACGTGTGTATACTCTTCCCTTTAAAAATCTGGCCCTTTGCCCCCTGCCACATGACATGATAAATGCTGATTGCAGTGTAACGAATTGAATTGAATACACTGAGGCTAATTTCAGTTCCAGGTTAGCCTCCTACTACCAAGTTAACCAACCAGCTATATCTGAACCTTGAACAAAGGGCAAAACCCTAGCATGAAACTACCTCTTTATCTAATATGTAAATAAAAATTTTATTATGTCTTTACTTGTCTGACTTATTTCTAGTCTTCATTGACCATGACAGGACCTAGGAATTTAGTCTGCAATAGACAAGGTCCACGCTTGCGCAGCGCCATCTGCGCCAATTATTGCATATATAAAATAGGGTCCGAAAGGTGGCGCTAGTGTGCTACACATGCGCAGTAGTGATGCAAATACCTTGTCTATTATACGTTTCTTTGTAATAAACTTCTGTAATACTGGAAAGGCATTATAAGCACTTCGCATCACGTTAATTTTTTTAATGTTCCTAGCTCGTTTAAATGAGTGAGGACTCAGTCATTGCTTGAGTTAAAAACATTATTTTCACTTGCAAATCTGTCGGAACTTTTGTCATACCATCTGTCGTTAAACCCGCAATGACTGTCACAAATTTTATTCCCCGGATTACATCGTTGAACCTCCAATGCATTTTTCTCATTTCGAGGGCCAATTAAGTGGTATTCAGTGTTCATCCATGCATAAATTAATGTGACCTGAAATTTTTTGAAAGGAAAGATCGTTTGTAAACAGTTTGAAATATGATGCGAAACATCGATACATTTCCTCGAAAATGTCATTGCTTTTGACGCAGTCACGTTTGAATCTAAATATGGCTGACTTGCCCACATCAAAGGGTATTTTCCCCATTTGGGGGCCTTTGACCATCTCCTCTTCTCCCATAGGGCTTATTACCCTGAAGCAGTAATAGTAGACAGCGTGGACTTTCATTTGCATATAACTCCCTGGACGAGTGGTTTGAAAGGGTCGAATCTCGGTCAAGCTTCATAACCTTTTACAGTGCGTATTAATTAAGTGTTAGTAAGGATGAATAGAGTATATGACATACTTTAACACGAAGGAAAACCTTGTAGTTTCTATGAAACTCACATGGGTATGAATTCCTACTAATGATCTGTGGGGAGACGAGTACTCATTTCAATTCACATATAGGTTATTTGAAACTAATTTTTGAATGTGTACTCGTGTTTTCGTTAATCCAATTAATCATTAGTGCGACCAGTGTCAATATGACCAACCTGGCACTATGTTTACCAACTTTTACATTCGAGATATCAATTTTCATCTTTGGGAAACAAGAATTGTTGAATTAATCCTAGTTTTCTGTTCTAGGGCCTTAAAGGTTGATTTGGCAAGATTTGCAATTGTAAAAAATGTTTTTGATAATTGATGTGTTCTTATACATGTATCTACATGTAAGTCTTACATTATTTATATCTAAATTTAACATTTTTGTGCAGCTGCTTAAAATTTATATTTAAGTGAAAGTTGCATATTTTAGGGAACTTTTGAAGAAAACAATAAGTGTAAAGACTAATGCAGGTTATGAAATATTGTATAAATTTTACATTTCAAAAAGTTTATCACAACTGATTAATGACTAATGGAGTTGTATAATTTAGTCGAAATTAAGTGGATACTAAGGTTACATTATTATGTTATTAACTATTTTTGTAAATTTTTAATGAAAATTAGATGTTGAATAATATATTTATGGAAATATTGCACAAATTTTGCATTGAAAAAGTTTATGACAACTGATAAATGACTAATGGGCTAATGAAAACTTTAATATTTTTTGGTTAAAGTTTAATTCAATAATGCAAAACTTGCAATATTATAGTTTTAATTTGAAATTTACATTAAAACTGTATATTTGACAACAGTTGAAAAATACTATTACTTATATAGATTTTACCGCATTAATTAATTAATAAAAGTTTGCAAAATGGACAAAAAGAATTTCATTTTTAACTGATGTTTAAATTGAATTTCAAGAACAATTCGTGACTTCTTTTTTTCATGGAAATAAAATTCAAGTAAATTTATATATTTTTTCTGACGACATGACACCCTGTACAATACATATAACTATACAATTTCATATTTCCTTGTTTAACTGTCGTATAGTGCATTAAATAATGATATAATAAACATGTTAACAAAGCTAAGATGCTGTCAATATACAATGTGTATAAATTAGCCTAACAAATATAATAAAAATAAATTTGTTTATAATTTCTTCATAAATTTACTGTTTAAGATAATTACGTACGTCATACTTTAGAACTTCAATAAATGTCACTAAACTATAATATTTATTATAATAATGGTAGTTTGAGCTAATTTAAAATTTCAAGAAATCTCATGTCGATTTGAAAATATGAACTTTAACTTGTAATCGATAAATTAATGGCTTTAATTCGGAGAAATTTAACATCGTTTCCCATCTATAAATCTTGTTTCAACAACTCAATTAGCAGTTACATCGAAATTAGTCTGCTTGGAAATTATGTTGAGGCTAGCTAAACGTAAATATTAACAAACAGGTCTGTGTTGCTGTTAATCATTGTTATTACTTTCAGGAATTAAATGAAATAGCAAATTGGATTTTCAGTTGAATTATTGTCTTCAATTATATTTATTTTAGAGATATGTTGATATCATCATAATGGGCATCTTGGTAAATAAACTGTACACGTATTGAAATCAGTGTTAGAAAAAAATCAATTTTGGAAGAAATGTTAAGGAATACACCTAACAATGAAGAGAAAAAAAAAAAAAAAAAAAAAAAAAAAAAAAAAAAAAAAACATGACAAACAACGCTAACATTTAAACCAGTTTTTATGACTCCTCGGTGCTAAAGTAAATTTCAATATCAATTAGCAAAAGCCTTTCAGGATTCACAGTAATTAATTCCATTAGATACAAAAAAATTAACGTTGTTACAAAAAAAACAAGAATAGAGATAAACACAAACTAACTAACTATAGTGTTAAAAATTAAAAAAAAACAATTAAACAGCTGAAAAAAAATATTTAAAAAAAATGTTCAAATGTGCCCCACTCCCTCTATTATAAGTTAGGTGCAACCTTATAAATTCTACAATTTGGTGCAATAACGTTTACTAAAACAGATTTTTACACGACCCCCAAAAAATGTTAATGCGATGAGGAACCCTTCCAGCACTATAATTATATGTAATTTTGTCCTTGTCCAAACAACGAAATCTAGTTCTCTTAATTGTAAAAAATCCAATATTTCATGCATCGACTTTCTATATACATGTAATTGAAACCCCCCGACACAAATAATGAAAATGATTAACATTTCCCAATGTCAGTAATTGCGGTGTTATCAAACAACTGTTAAAGGAATGTCTAGAAAGGTATGCGAAATGGCTGCCATAAACTCGGAAAGCAATTTTTGTTTTTCTTTAATAAAAAGAAGCTGGCTTCTTTCATCGGATTCCGTCGTTTATTTGCTCTATAGCTTTTCTCCATGCGTCTGTTCAACATCTTATAATCGATATTACCAGTTGACAGTTGGAGACGAAAAAAACATTGGCACTACCCATGAAAATATAGCATCAAATCGTCTTAATGGCAAGTCAGTGCTCTTACATCCGCAAGCAGATATTGAGCAAAAGGAATCATTTTACAATTCAAACATTGTTTTTGCCCTTAAAACAACAGCAGTGGAAGTGAAGGACCAATTCAATATCTACATGTACAACCGCCATGTTTTTACTAAGGACTTAGATTTCTGTCGTGTATTAGAAAATCCCGTTTCGTTAAGACGGTAACGACTACCCAAACATGATTAATAAGAATAATATTATTTTGGCATGTCCATAACATATCTTAATTAAATGATAGCTATTATTTCCTTGTCTAATCTTCAGTGATTTTTTTAATAATCTATTAAATTGGTATTGAGATATGTTACCGTCTATTATTGAACCATGATTACCAACCACAAGAAAATATAAGAAATTAATTAAGGTAATATAAATTTAGTCCAATTTTATAGTTTTGTTAATTAACATAGTAATAAACTTACTGGATACATCTTATGCTTATATAAATATAATGAAGAATTGAATATGGGTGTGTTTGTGGCTGGGTTTGTTTGGCAAAAACTTTTGATCAATTTAATTGATTTCTCAAAAATTTTACACCAGTAATTGTCTGGAAACATAGAAAAACATAGGGTGGTTCACCATCCAAAACTGTCACCCCTTCCTACAAGATATTATCCCTTACCCATGTTCGCTTAGAATGTTCTTAATATTAATTTACATGGAATCAATTTATTTGCAACACTATATTTTAACATACTAGCAATAATGACTAGACATTTTAAACTTTTAAGGTATACATCCTATACTTTTAAGTACACTTTACAGTATAGGAAGGTATACTTCAAAGTACATGTATATAAAAGTATACTTTCCAGTTTGCATTAGTGTACTGTGAAGTGTACTTAATAGTATGTAAAAGTATACTTCAAAATATATGAAAGTATACTTCAAAGTATATAAAAGTACACTTCAAAGTATATGAAAGTATACTAAAGTATAGTACACCATAAAGTATACTAAGTATACTTAAGATTTTGATTAGGGATAAACCTGGAATAATTTTAATATGTATTTAATGCACATATCTATGTTATATATGTCAATTAAGTTGTATATTTTATATCTAAATAATATTTATAGATGAAAATGTAAATCAATGTTTTTTTTAATATACGTAAGCCTATGTGTGACACTAATTTGTCTACATTTCAGATTATACATCTTTAGAAACTTTCCCATTAATAAACTGGCATTTCCTGAGAAATATTTAATGGCAAAAAACAGAGCTAATGCCCGTTAATATATCTATATATGGTATTTACACTGCATGAAGCAAAATGACTGGAAAAGGCCATTTCTTAGGATTATTTAACGACAAGCAGTATATGTACCGAAAACCATAAAAAGTGGTAAAAAGTCGACACGCTCGTAAAGCTTTCATCGTAATTTTGGTTTACCAAGAAATATAGGTTCAGACATCTCTAGATATTCCTGGAAATCAATATCATACTTTATCATCTTTTATAAGACCAGATATACTTCCTATAAATGTTATGTAACATTCCTTGACATACCCCTACATTTTAAGGGGAATTTAACTTTGCTAAATCTTAGTACTAATTTAATTTAACATAATTTTTATGAATAAAATATCTAATTTTTAAAAAATGTGAAATTACAAGTACACTTCAAAGTATTTAATAAAGTTGTTGACATCGAATTGATATTAACATATATTTACATGAAGTATTACCATAATCTACAATTTTATATTTTTAGATCTTATATTTACTAAAATTAATAAATATTAAAATATAGACTTGATAACTATTTTGTATAGATGTACATCGATATATTCTTGACACGTTTTTGTAGAATTTTTAATTAAATAATTGATAACAAGATTGATTATTAAACATTAATTAAAATTTTATAATTAAACGACTAATCGTGTTTTGATTACTACATTTTCTAGATTAATTAATAAATAGTTTTGATTAATGTTGCTATATACCAAAATACAATTGTTCTGAAAACGATGAATTTTACTCCGTTTTTTTAATTAGACAGATCGAAGTAATTGTATAATAAGCATTGATTAAAAAGGAAATTATTTATATATAAAAAAAATTAAGTATATTTGAGACGGAAATAATGTCTGTCTCTTCTATTATAATAATGTAATGATTGGAGTAAGTTTGTTATAATTCCATTAATTTAATTGCGAAACTAACGTGACTATGGAAACGTGAATTAATTTGGGCCAAGGCTTGACTAATAACTGCAATTAGACACTAATTAAGTTTGCATTTCCCTGGAGAACATAAAAAAATAGGAGCAAGTTAGGTGATCGGATTACCCTTAATTGCACAAAGTCATTATTATATCAGGAATCGATGTATTTTAGGATTTTATAAGAAGGATGAAAATTTTTAATTCATCTTTGGATTAAAAAGTGTCAAAGATTAGAAAATAATTCGTTATATATTCGCTTGTAATGCTGCCGGATATAGCGATATTGCGGGTATAACGATTCCGAGCAATGTGTAATGTTGGTTTGGTATCTTACATACATAGTTCGGATACAACGATGTCGGATATAATGATAATACGGACATAGCGATTCAATTTTGAAACGAAAAATGGTCCTTTTATTCGCCTAAAACGATTTTCTGAGATTTCATCCCACATTTAAAGAGAAATTCCCATTTTATATGGAAATTTTTTAAGTGCATATACATGTAATGTAATGTCAAAATGAATTACACTCATAAAGTTGTGTTGAATTCTTATTAAAATTTTTTATTTTACTAACATAAACTTTAAAAAAAAATGGTTGTATTTTGTGTTAAATTTAAGTCAATTTTAATAATTACGTTTCTATGTACTTACTATTCTGTACAAGTTTCAGTCAAAACATTTATTAAATACAATCAAATCAAATTTAATTTTTTGTACATGTACATGTATGTACATAAATGATATTAAAAGTACGTTTTACTTTTCATAAATCGGGATACAACGAAATTCGGATATAACGATCTAATTTAATAGTTTTTGTAAAGATCGTTATAAATGAATTCCACTGTAGATGTATCAAAAAAACTGTTTTGACATACGTGCTGAACATTTAAATTGCACATTAGGAAAAGTAAATCAAATGTAAGTTCAATTAGGTTAAGTGTTGATTTATACATGTATATAAAAAAATAAATTTCATTAAATAAAATTTCAGTCGATTAAAGCTTATCAAAGCTTTTTAAAGTCTTTTTTTTAAAAAATATTTTGTTTTCTTATCCATTTTCATTAGTATTCCTGTTTCAATATCTTTTCAACTCTAAAAGGTTGTTAAATGCAAGTAATCCCAAATTAAAACACGATTTCTTACAAAGTGGTCTTTCAAAAACAATAAAAACAACCCCATTGTCTGTGTACATTTAATCCAGTTTCATATAATGTAGTCAAAATGAGACATTGATTAAAATGGGTATAGGATTAAAGAAAAAGCAATATAATTTAATTACAAGGCAAATAAGAAAAGTGAGGCTTTGTTTATAAGCCAAAAGACTGTTTGTGAACTATGGGCATCTATGAAGGGGCCTTATAAGAAAGCTTAAGATAATGAATGGGTCATGTCAAAGTTAAGAACAATAAATGCATTATGATTTAAATGACAACATCAACCCTAGGTCACTAGTAAATGCAGCTCAAAAGAATTTAAATACAAAATGTCAAACTAGATTTCAATGGCTTAATGAAATTGAGGGCAAAACTAACAGGGCCTTTTATACTAATTAATGCAACTCATAAAAGGGGTTTCAGCATGGAAAAATTCAATTTACAAACCTTTAAATATGAATCGAATAAATAGCAGATTAATTAAAGGCTGCTTTATATGCCTACTTTATAAACCTCTTAGACACCAGATGCCAATGTTCATGATAAATTAAAAATGTCGTGTTGCACGCAGCATAATGCAGTCAATAAATAGGATTGGCAGAATTTAATTTTACAAACATTCACCACCTAAAGGTATTCAATTTTTTTGAACAATATGCACTGTATAAAATGTGTAATAAAGGTATACAAAATGCATGTACACTCTATTAAGATCAGGGTGCCTTGTACATTGTATAGAAATTTATGTTCTAGTACTGTAAATCAGTATTTGATGACTTAAAATCCACTGCCTTAATATATATTTGTAGGCTAACAAAATTATAAACACAGTTATAATAAAAAAAAATATTTGTTTTTCTAGAATTTATTAAAATTATAAAACAGTTTACCACAATTTCTTTTTAATGAATTCTGTGTAGATTTTTGTTTAGCTTATGTTTTAAAATATATGTACTGTATATTCAAATATATTTGCCCCTTGAAGGTCGGCAATCACTACTAGCAATAGTGTATGATTGAAAGCAATGATGCTATTGTTGCAAATGTTAAACAATTGCTTAAAACTGTTTAAATAAAACTGGAAATAATTTAATCTAACATATACACAAATAAAAAAACTACTATTTATGTCGTCCATGTGAATTTAAACCAATATGTATAAAATATGCGAATGTGATAAAAGTTTGCCCCGTGTAGATAGGCAATCTCTACTAGCACAGGTGTATGACTGAAAACATCATGCAGCGAATTAACAATTGTACTAAATGTCAAACAATTTTTTAAAATTTTATGTGGGCATCATAAAAATTTAGCAACTAAACGTAACAAAATTGCAATTTACGTTTCTTATATGAATTTAAACGAATTAATCTATAAATGCTGATGTCTGACCCTGTAGATAGGCAATCACTTCTAGCACAGATGCATGACTGAAAACATCATATAGGGGATTTTGGAAGTCTATAAATTCACAATAAAAAAACGTATTTAAATACGAAAAATACAGTTTTTTGTACGTAAAACAATTGTTCCTCGTCATAAATATTTCATGATTCCAGTTAAATATAACGTTGAAATACTTTAAATAGCGAAATATGATCAAACGCATTGTATCCCATATAAGGGTTTTCGCATCGTCTTACATAATGAATGAACATGATGTAGTTAAGTAACTTTAATGCGAACTGATGCCCAGATTTTATTTTGTCTTTCAACATGCACTACTAATAATATATTTACGAAACAGCTTCGTTTTCTCTTTAAACAAAAATGGCGCAGTATGCAAACTCGAAAAGCTTTTTACACTTTTTTAGTTTTAACGATGCCACACTAGTGCCTTAAGAAAAGCAACACTCAGGTGACAAAATAACACCCGAGAAATATTCATGCAAAGCCGAGATAAAACAGGGTGATTTTTTGTTGTGTCGTATGTTTAATGTATTTCGCGCGCTACCAGACGACATTGGTTCGGTAACACCGTTGTCAATGTTTGGCAAAATATCGATTTACAAAGCATTAGAGAGGAAATATGAGAGCAGCTTAAAGCTGGATGTTTCCCTTATGCTTAAGGTGGACCAAGTAAGATTTGGGCGTATTTAATCTTAATTCCTTTTAGTGGCAATCCCGCTGAATTTTATGGGGTTGAGGGGCAACCATGCGAACAGGCAAAACTTAGATGATCAATCTTGATATTGGCGAAAGAAAATGGAGATAAAAGGATAAGGGAGAGGAAATGCGTTCATTTCCCCACGTTCAAATTACCACGTGTCCATTAATTGCTATTCCAATAACGCCAATTCAATCAGGAATAATGCAGAAAGGGCCAATTGCTAGCCTAATTCACACCCCAAATCCCACCTGAGTCCTCCAAGTTTGCGTAAAACTTTTTCGCATTGTTTTCCCCTAATTCAATTTGTTTTGTTACGTGGTGCCAGGTGGGTACATTAATTGTTCCCTTCACTGCTATTTAAATTAGGTCTTTCCATGAAATTCATTTACAGCTATAATTAGACTTAAGGACATTTAAATTGCTTCAAATAGTACAGGGTGTCTTTAGAGAAAGAAAGGAGCTGTATGAGGTTCAGCCCAACAAGCTAAAATGGGGTACAGTGAAACTAGTCTAAAATAATACTCTTGGGACTAGGGGAAATATAGACAGCTAATTATTTCAGACAGGTTCATCTGTAAAAATGCTACAGTGTTTTAGAGAGGATATTATTTTACACTGGTTAGTTTTAGATAGGTTCTATTGTAGTTTGGTGGGATGTGTGGTGTTTAGGTGTGTTAAAATGGATTCCTATCTTCTCTGAAGGGGGAAGTGGGGGCTTATAATGAAAGTTTAGTGTATTATTAGGAAGGCTAAACTGAAAGAGGAACCACATATGGTGTACAATTGGAGTAATCAGAAATTTGAACAAAAAAGTCATTTTGGGAACTGATTCTGGTTAATTTCATGCAAGAATGCTGGCAATGGTAAAAGAGATGGTAAAAGTGTTTGGTTAAGAGTAAATAATACAGGGTTTTATTAGATTTGATTGGAAGGAGCCTATAGTATATGGACTATAATCAGATACGTGAAGTTTGTGTAGAATACTGTACATGCAAGTAATATTCAGTCCTTGAAGTATTGAAAATAAAAAAATGAAGCTTGTTTTGCCAGCTAGGTAGAAAGAGGAGAACTAACATTTCATAATTAGCTTCACAATAATTAATTAAGCAGCGACGTCACCAATTACTGTGACGTCATAGAGGTCAGTGACCTCTGGCTAGCTACCAGCTTTAGCTGAATGAAAACATAATGATCCTTGAATGTCGCAATGAAGGTAAAATTCCCAAAGAACTAATGGTTCCCATTTACTGTTTTGTGAGCACCCTGTAGGGGAGATATAGGTAAAAAGGCCATATTGGGTAATGGGGTCAACACTGATTTAAAAAAAAAAATAAAATACAAATTTGTATATAATTTTTTTGTATAAAATTTTGTACGCGTTTAGTACAAGTATTTTTAATACATTTTTATACTTTTTAATTAATGTTTTTAACGTTGATGCCTGATATGTTCACATATGGTCATATTGTGCTCATATATGTACATAATTAAGATACAAATTTAAAATTGTGCGAAAGTGCCTCGTAATAAGTCACTTGTGTAAGCGAATAAAAAATAAGTCAAAACCTATTTAAAATTAGCAACACATGATGAAAATTTGCCTTTCCATAAGAATTTCATTAAGCATTTGAGCAGCTTTTAATGGATCCATCGTTTTCAATAGCCAACTTTTGGACGTTGTTAATGAAAATCTATAAAGCAGGGTTTCATGTTGAATATGGTGGTAAAGCAACTTCCTTTTTGGCCTCCACAGCAGATTACGCCATCGTTTATTAAATGAAAAAAGCCAGGAATACGTGATTTATGTAGTCGTAAAACAAGATAGGATTTACAGTTATTCAATAAAATAAAAATCTCATTTCAGCTTATAAGAATCTTGCGCAGGAATTCCAAGTCAAAGGCTTTATTAATATTACGAATCCAATGCTAGTTAGTGACATTTAAAAGTAGACTTGAATATAGTAGATAGTTGATTTTCTTTCATCTCGGATATAATTGAAGTAGCCGGTGGTGCTGCTTAATGATCAACCAACCTCAGCTTCCCAAAACATCCGCGAGTGGCGCCGTAGGTCGTTACGATTCTCTACTCGGATGTAATTTAAGAAGGGGGCGCTGCTTAATGATCAACACATCATCTTCCTAAAACATCCATTGAGTGTTGCCATAGGTTGTTATGATTCCCTACACGGATGTAATTGAAGTAGGTGCTGCTATTGAATAATCAACCAATCTCAGCTTCCTAAAACATCAACGAGTGGCGCCATATATCGTTACGATTCCCATCTTGGATGTAATGTTGTTGGCACTGCTAAATGATCAACCAATCTCAACTTCTTAAAATATCCACTAGTGACGCCGTACGTCGTTCCGATTCTCAATAAATAAATTATAAAATTAGCGAGTAAATATTTCTTGTACGTTTATATAATAAAATATGCATGCAATGAATGCAAACCGGATTAATTGAGGGCATTTTATAATAACAATTTGAAAAACATCTTTAGAAATCTTTTAGCTTTAAGATTTTGGTTTGCTTATAAACGTAAATATGTACTGTTGGTATAAAAAATTAATACTGTGAAAAGAATATGCAAAAAAATATTAGTCCCTGATCAGATATTTTAGGGATAATTTGCTGTTTTTTAAAGCAAGCTGGAGATAGGTTTTAGGAATGATTATAATGAAAATATATGCCATTAATGCTCTTGGCGTCTTGACAAAAAGCATGGTCTAGTATCTCCCAAAAAAAAGAGAAAACAATATACTTGACTCGCTGCATAAAAAATGCATGATTTTGTCACGGACGCAAGAAAAAGCTCTCGATTCTAACCTTTCATTTTTCACCTTAATACACCTTTTTGAGCAACCTTTTTGAGCAAGGAATCAATATTGATGATTCCCTGGAGGATACAGGTTAGGATTTCGTCTAACAGCTCTGGGCAGTGAAATCGTCATTTTAAAATAAAATTTTCTACATATGGTAGACTCGTATCTTGCAAATGCATAGTCATTCATACGCAGAAACATGTTTGTATAAAATGCAACCTTTCAGCCCCCATTTTTGAGAGGTCGTAACATGAAGAGTAAAGACTAAAAGAGGGATGCCATGCTAGCACATTCCCTAGCAAATGGAATTTTATATTAGTTTGGAAAAATAAATTTCAATAGCATATTGGACCTTGTTTCAGTTGTAGATACTGGAAAACATTTGTATGTATACGTATGACAAAATACGCGGTAGAAAATAAATAAAAATAGTGGTGTAGGAAGAATTAAATTCAATATTGAACCTTTGGAAAAAAATGCTAACTCAGCTACCATTGTTATAAAAAATATATATTGTAGACTAGGAAATGACGTGAACTTATGACACAGTCGTAGATGAAATGCCCCCTGCCTAAAAACGAAATCAATAATAGAAAAATATATAAAACTCTAAAACTGTCAACCTGAAAATATAAGCTTACATAAAAAACATGTCTGTTTTCATTTTTACAAAAAAAAAACCTTATATAAAAAAATTTACAGAAAACGCAATTCTTGAATGCGGTATTTGAAGTTACATGTAACAGAATATAAGCACACTTAAATATTGAAATTCTGCCATTAAGAAGTTAAATAACAAAACAGGTTACTACAATAGAAATTTTCATCGACCATAAGATAAAAATAATACTGGAAAATATTTATTGTTGATTTTAAATTAGAGAATAAAATAATGACAGAACTGCAACTTGTTTTTTTTTCATACATACAACTTTTTAAATACAACTAAAATATAACTAAAATATAAAAAATACCATGTTATTATCTTACAAAAAATACATTCTCCCATAAAATTGAGAATTAAATACATGGATATAATTTTGTTATTGAACATAGGAAAATTGAAGTTGGATGTAAAAAGTGATTGACATGTGCGACAATATAAATAGTATATTGTCAATAATTCTATTACACATAAACATTATGGAATATCTTACAAGAAAAACATGCCCATGTCAATAATTGGATTTCCGTAGCAAAAGAAGCACACCATTTATTTTGTCACATTTCAACTGTTGAAAGATACCAAGAAAATAAGGTTGCTTTGGGCAAAAAACCTATTTTAGCTTGATTTACAAAATATTGATTTTTTATGTGTAAAAAAGAAGAAATCATGGCAGTTATATGCAACTATAAAAGGTGATTGATATGTGTTATCTTTTGAAATTGTTTTTATTTCAAATAAACAGTTTTGTCAAACAATGCTTAGAACAGATAATTTCATACTGTTGACTGCATGTATACCGAATAGAATGCAAAATGTTTTTTTTTTCAAATATGGATATGTCAAATGAAGTTAGAACAATTGACTAACTAGGATTATCAGTAATGACTTGTATTACATTTTATATCAAGTTGACTTTTGACTACGACTATGTCTTTATCAAATTGACTGTCTATGACAAAATGACAGGTTGGCTATACCAATAACTAAATTATTATCAACTCTGTCAATAATCAAAATAACATTTGACAGCCTTTTTAAAATGCCTACTGATTATATCAATAACAAAATGATTATCAACTATATATCAACAACAAAATTATTGTTAACTGTGATAATTACCAAATGACTTAACTGTGTCAATACAAATGACTTAACCGTGTCAATAACAAAATGACTTTCAACTGTGTCAATAACAAAGTTACCAACTATGTCAATAACAAAATGACTTTAAATTGTGTAAATAACAAAATTGTTATTATCTATGTCAAAAACAAAATTATTACTATCGATGTCAATAACAAAATTGTTATCAACTATGTCAAAAACCAAATTGTTATCAACTATGTCAAAAACAAAATGCTTATCAACTATGTGAATGACAAAATGACTATGTCAGTATGTCAAAAACAAGAATAACACTAAGAGTAGCAAGCCTTGTCAAATTGACTACTGACTATGCTTATGACAAAATAATTTTTCACTATGTCTGCCATAACGACGGTTGACTATGTCAATAACAAAAATCATGACTATCATCTATGTCAATAACGAAATGAATAAGAACTATGTCAATAACAAAATAAACTAGATAGCCTTGTCAAAATGACTTGAGTACAACTATAACTATCAATATAACAAAAGAGTTACTGATCGACTATGTCTATGACAATGCTGGTTGACTATGCTTATGGTAAAATGACTTGACTATAGCCTACATACGACAAAATTATAAAAAAAATATTGATGGCAAAATGATAAATTATTTTGAATTGAGTTATAATAAGGGATAACTGAATTTCTATTTTAATTTGGCCAACATGAATGAAACTAATTATTGATACCACAATTTGACGATTTTATCATAAGTCTGATTCCAACTGGTAGTTTTGACCTCAAAATCTCATTAGTTTCCCTAGTTTTATAAATATGACCACTATTGATCAAACCCAGTTTGTCCATGGTTTGATTTTCCAATATTTTTACAATCCCCTAGTAGAATTTTTATTAGGAAACGTAAAATCTGCGCCATTCTCCTTTTACATTTCAACTTTTATTAAAAATCAATCTTAGATTATCTTCATTTTGACTTATTACTTTATTCTGGTTTGAAATATGAAAAAAAAATTTCCAATAAATACATGTAAAATGAAAAACATAAATTGGAAAAAAATCTTCATCAATTGAGGATTAATATTAACGTATAAAAGAAGGAGGTATCAGGTAAATGATATAGCCCTATATAATTTTTTGGGAAGTTGCATTTGGCTTTTCAAAATTCAGGCATCGTTATTTGATAAAAAAAAACTGTTTGAATTTGGTTTTTGAGACTCGTATAAGAATGAAATTCAGTCATATTATTTGTCCTCAATTCCAATAGCATTTCCAAGATTAAATTGTGGGGAAAATGGAGGGGAAGGGGGAGTAAAAGTAAGGAAGACATATTAAAGCATCTTTGATGTGCTCTTAAATCAAATTTTGTTCGCCTTTTTCATTCTACCAAAGTGCATCTGTTGATGATATAATGTGCTTAGAATTTTTAATGTGCTTTTAACAAATCCTTGCACTAGAAATTGGTGAATTTATGAAGGGGAAAGTGGTATTTATGAGTGGCCTCAGACGCCTACAAAATGGCTATAAATGCATAATTACAATTTAGAAAATAATAGATCACGTAACAGGTATACATTTAATTCGCCTTGGCCAATGAACCATGCCTTTTTACGATCACTTAATGGGGGTTTTAAATTTACCATTTCTTATTCTATAGCTCAATAAATTAAACGTCTCTCTCAAGCTTTACATGTTCAAGTTTTACACATTTAAGCTTGAGAGACCTTTATTTATATTTTCATACTCCTTTGCCTGTTAAATAAACCTTGCTAAGGGATCGTATTTAGGCATCAAGGCAAAGGCAATTTTATTTATTAATTAAATTGTTTTATTGCTGAATTAAAACATTCTAAATGGTAGTTTTGGACACCTTTTAGCTTAGCTTACAACTATCACTAAATTAACTTTATCGCTATTATCATTTTTTGTTTTTGCATTTTCGAAATTGTCTTAATAATTTAAAAAAAATAAATCTTTTTTTTTTATAACTTGAATAAATTAACTGCATTTTAGACATTTTAATTTTCAGTTCAATTCAATTTATATTTAATTTTAAGAAATTTATTTATTGATTTTATTGTATTTAAGACAGCTTTATTTTATATGAATTCGAAATTGATTATAGCTTAATTTCAATAATATTAACCATTCTTAACTGTATTTTAAATGTTTTCGAAATTGTTTAAATTTAAAAAAATTAATCAATTTTACATTTTCATTTTAAGTGTAATCGAAATCGTTTATATTTAATTTCACGAAATTAACCTACTTGTAACTGCATGTTAGACATTTTAATTTTATATTAATTCGATATTACATGTATTTATAATTAGTTTAAATAATATTATCCATTTTGAACTGTATTTCATATTCCTTATCGAAATCATGTTTGAATTTCAAGAAACTAACTTATTTATAACCGTAGATTAGAGATTTATATTTTATGAAATCAACAAAATGAAATCATAATTATAATCAATCTTATATAGATTATTTTTACTCATAATACTTTACAAAAACATTAATCCAGCAAGAAATGAAATTAATATTCAAATCATCGATTACGTTTAAGGAATACGAAAAATTTCTCTACACCATTTTGTGTAAAACTTTAATACAAGTGCTTAGTCACATTTAGCATAATATTGGAACACGTGCATATCCTTGTTTTATATATGTATATTACCAGTCTTTTTTTCTCAGGGTGTTGCCAAGATCGCTTTATTTTTTAATGTTTTTTCGTGCCTCATCTCTTAAAAGATTTTTACGCTTTTTTACCAGCTGTTACATATTTGACATCCACATTTCCATAATCTCTTTTTGTATGCATAACACACAGTCTTTGTTAAATTAGGACTAGGCATTTGCAACAAACACACCACTAGTACCCTTACCAGATTGTCACAATATCCCTTATTTAATGTTCATCACGTAATTGCTGGGGCCACCTGGAGACCCCTAATTAAGTTTTCTCGTGCATGCCTATGCAAATTTAGCAACATTATCTCAATTGAAATACACACGTATTTGTAATGTTAAGTAAAAAAATGTGCAATTATTTCTTAATTTTATTTGGCCTACCATCGGATTTTTTTTTGGTTTAACAATCATGTACTTTGAGGCTATTGTATGCAAAGTTTAATGTTGGTAACATGGGTTTGGTTTTATTTCTTATCTTTAATTATCTTAAAAAGCCTTAACTAAATTTTTATAGGTGTGAATATTCTACAAAACAATCAAAGTAAAAAAATAAGTCTGGGAAGTGTATTTCAGACTTATAATCAGATAAAACATGAATAGCAATGCCTATATGGGATGGCTATCCTTACACTTCTAATGGTGCATAAAATTCAAATTAAAATAATTTCGAAGAAAACAAAAACTATATATATATCTGAAATACAGTTATGAACAGGTTAATTTCTTGAAATTAAAAAAAAACCGATTACGATATAAATTTAAATATAAAATAAAGATGTCTAAAGTAAGGTTTCAATTTAATTCAATTCAATTTCTTACCCTGCAATCAGCATGTAGTATGCCATGTGGCAAGGGGCGTTTCAAATAGGTCTATTTCTTGAAATTGTTTTTATACAATTAGGATGAAAAATATTTATAATTAAAATGTAAAAAATGGTTATTTTCTTGATATTAAAAAAACAAGTCAAGAAAAATTATTAATTATAAATAATTTATTTCAAAAAACACATTTTCAAAAATACTATTTACAAAGACGAATGCTCGGTTAAAGTTTATCAATAGCATGATAGACAATTAAATAAAATATAGACAAATCAATTAAAAAAATTCATATATAAAATATCTTGAGAAATACCCAGATTATATTAAGAAATAGTCAAGATAATGCTTTCCTTTAATTTGATGAATACACCAGATTAACTCATTAACAGATTTAGCCATTTCCAATATCTAGTGTCTTATAAAGCATTAAAATAGGCATAAGATTTTCCCCTGCAAGTCATCACCCCCGAAAGAATATTAAAATATCTTCAGCCATTAGTCAAAATTATGATAATCATAAAATAAGTCCATGGTCGCACTTAAGAAACTACGAGACAGTGTTAATCAAACTGTCATGCAAGTATTCATGGCATTAGAAAATGTGTAAATGGATGCACGTCTACTAATTACCCATAATACTGATTAAAACCGATATCTTGTGGACAGGCAAATATGAATATCTTTAAAAAAAAAGGGAAATGAGAATTTCACACAATAAGTCTCTCCCTTTTGAATTATACGCAGTTGTAGATTTATAGAACATGAATAATAATGAAATCATAAGTCTTGTAATCTCGATGCGTTTCATACGTGATAAATTAGTAGTAGAAGAATGGAAATGTTACATTTATCTTCATTTGTTTGGATGCCTATCTGGCGCCCACATACATGCCAAAAATTCGTATTAAACGATGGCGAAATTTATTCATATTCCACATTCGAATTTTTGTTTTATATCAAATTATAGTGGCATATAATTATGGTAAGATATAAAAATTAGAAGTCTACATTCAAATACAGTAAAATTCTGGGAAAAATCCTGGAAAAAAACCTGGGAAATCCTAGACCATTTTTCGTAAATTGGTTTCAGTGCATATGTTTTACATTATAAAAATTCTTTGTATAGTGACCACCTTTCTATTGTGTATAGTGAATAGGGTGTGCCATTTCTTGCAATTTTTCCATTGACATTGCACCTAATAAAGTGTCCATATTTAACTGCATTAGCTGGAATTCCTTTAAGGGAAAATTTAAGGGGAAAAGGGGAAATCCCTATAGGAGAGTGCCGTATGAGTCATCTTGCTTCCTGTTTTAACCCTAACACATCATATGATCCAGTCAGTCACATTAAAGCAAATAGCATGTTTGAATCTTATACAATGAACATGTACAGTGTATGATCAACCTTCTATTAGTCCTTAATTCACTTCATTATTTAAATTACTGCAAGTTTTTGAACAATATTTCTAAAAATGGCACCAATTTCATCAAAAATGCATAAAGAACTTCTCTTAAAAAATAAAATTGAGCTTTTGAAGTAATTGTAACCAACAAACTTGATAATAAAAAAAGCTGAACAGTTTCGAGTTAGCAAGAGCTGTGTGAAAAATTAACATTAAAAATTAAAATTGGAGTAGGCCTACATCCATGAACAGGAAACAGGATAAAATTGATATTTTTTTTTTATTTCGATGCCAATCTTTGTATAGTGACCACTTGTATATAAAATAATAAAACGTACTGGTCCCAACTTAGGACCCATGTATAAAATAATAAACCTGCATAAAGTGAATCTTAATAATTTGTAGTGGTCTCATTGCTTTTTTAAGGAAATATCAACAATTGAACTGCAAAAATATCAACTCAACCATACTTGTACACATGAACAATATTTGAAAAAAAAACGGGAAAATTCCGTATTTTTGCAGCTGTGTAAATAGCGTCGACTAATAGCTCAAAGGATTAAAAAAGGGGAAATTCCCTATATAACATCTGTGTACACTGTATCATGATTACAAGTGAACCAGTCTTAAAAACCTGTCTAAAATAATATTTACCCTAGTCCCAAGAGCATTATTTTAGACAGGTTCTACTGTATATCCATTATACCCTCCTGTACTCCCAACTTTTATCATTATTTTAAAGTAAGAATACAGGCACTGAAATGTCCTCATTATAACGTAGTGCTTCAAGCATTATTTTTATCGCATTTCTGTTGTTCCCAGCAACTAATTTGCACACAAAAAAAGTAAATATTTTCTCGTAGAAATCCAAAATCCAGGGTCTTTGAAAAGCGTCCAATTTAGTTGAAAATCTTCCATTCAATCCACACGTCTTGTCGCAATCGGATTCAGTAAAGGCGAATACAATATACAAGCAAGCACTTATAATTGCCTATAGATTTCAGCAAGGGGGAAGAAGCAGATAGAAAAAAAAAATGTTGTGTTTCTCTCCGTGAATTTTCCAAGGAAAAGGGATTTAGATGAAACCTAATCATCCCTGTGGTTTGAAAGCTAAAATACCCTAGGTTCTCCCTGATGGATAGCAAAGTGTCAGTCGATGATGGCTTCAACTAGCTCAACTTAGGCAGAAAACGTCCTAAAATGGTCTAATGGCATCTTCCTCCTGCAGAGAGCCAAGCTTAGTAAAGGGAAAAACAAGCTACATTCAACCTTTGGCTAGCTCCATAAATCACATTCATGCAAATCCACCTGGATTTAATCGAGAAAACAAGCCACGACTGGAAAATCCAGTCGAAAAATGAATTTTTATTATCAATTTAGACTAGTAAAAATCATGGGAAATGGTCGTTTTAATAAATATCCTATCAACATATCTAGGGGAGTTAGTAAATGTCATAAAAGTTTGGTTTAATATACGTATTATGAAAATCTCAAATACCAGAGTATAAAAATAATTCAAGCACCAGTACCTTATTTTATGTTATCAACATGTGGGAAATATCAGAAATTAAAAAAAAATTGATATCTCGTGTATTGACATTCATATATTATCAGAATTACTATTTGCTTAAGTGAAGCGAATGCATGACCATATATGTCCATAAAGCTGACTACAAACTACCATCCCATCACGTGGGGTCAAAAGTAAAATTAACCAACCACTCAAATGGAGTCATTTGAATACCCCTAGCATATCTTCATTTTTGAGAAACAACCATCAAGTCGACTACAGACTAGAAACACGTCACGTGATATATTATCATGAGACCATTACTGATTTTTCTACACTAGCAATTATATCTAAAATCTTATTATGAATTTATGGACAGATTTATAAAATATTTGCATTAATAGAAGTATAGTACACGAGTTTATACGAATAAAAATATTATGTTCCATACCAGTTTGAAGTAAACGCGAATGAATGATGAAACCAAGACTTACCTAAAAATAAAAATAAAATAAAATATTAATATACAATAGATCAGTATTAATATCTAAACTATATACATGTATATATACAAAAACACGATTAGCTAAAAATTTATAATTTGGATTTCTATGTAAAAATGGTGTAGGTAAAATCTGATAAAACCAGTGGATAGAGCACACATGATTTCCTATTTAACTGCATTAACAGAATTTTCATAGCTACAAGATTTTAAAAAATAAATCGGGTGGCACTGACTTGTTGTCCACCCTGTATATGATTATATAATTATTTGGATTTAGAAAGATTAAACTAGGCAGATAAACCAAGAATAACACAGTGTTTCTGTCAAATAAAAGTATCATTCTAACCTCTATACCACCCATTCCCACCCAATAACTTTCAAAATCGAAATCATTTCTAAGTAAAAATAATGTGTTTTCATTTAACAAAACCAGTACAATTTAGATAAACACACTGCTAAAGATATGCATTAAGCTGGAAATAACAAGTAGGAATCATCGAGACATAGATAGAAGCTGAAAAAGGCAGTCAATAAAAGCAGTAGTTTAATGGCAGTCCGAAGTTATAAAAAGACCTCTTAAACTCGTTAAGTGCATCATCTAGCTTGTTTCAATTCGTTCGGCAGCCATTTTGGATATACTTTGATGGTTTCAGAAAAAAAAAGACAAAAAACTACTCCTGATTAAACCCAGAACGTTTAGTAATCCTTTTTTACAGGTTTTTGGGTCGTCAATGGCTGAATTAAACAGGAAAAATGGGAGTCAGAAGAACATTAAATAAAACCACTTTGTGGAACCCAATGAAGGTGGTATGGCTTTTTTTTCTAAGTTATTAAGTACAACTGGACAAGTTCAAACTGAAACAGATGACCATACTACTAAAAAAAGATTGAAAATCCTATTTCAGAAAACGTGTAACGCAGCTGAAATATCAATGAAACCTTTGTAAAACGAAAGTCTGAAATAGTACACAATTCAATTGATTCAGTTCACAACTATTTTTTTTTAAATTTTAGATATAAATTATCACTAAAATATAAATAAATCTAGCTATAAGTAATTATGTAAGGGAATTCAGACATATTTATTGGTAATTGTGTTGCATATGTTTTTCTAGTTAAATTAGTAATATAATTAATAGAAAATATACAAAATAACAAAGGTTACAGTAATACGCATCGTCTACAAATAAACTAGATGTTTTAAAAACAATATTTGATAACACTTTTCCGAATTTATAGGAAATTTTCAAGACTGGACACCCTGTAATTCTAATTTAATTCAACTCAATACCCCACAATTTTAAAACAAATGCAAATGGTACATTTGGTACAGTAAATTGTACATTGTACATACTGTACATGCATGTGTGTTACTTTAATATAAAAAAAATTTAAAAAACAAGTAATGAAATGAAATTTTATTAAATGTGAAACTTGAATCACGCTAAGTTAACACAATTAAAAACCTGATTCGTGTTGTAATATATAATAATTAGAAATCAGATTTGAGTTTTAACCAAACATTTAAAAAAACTTGCAAAATGTGACATATCGTAATCTAATGTATGTCTACTTTTAATTATGATTAACGAAGCGCAAAGATCAAGTTTCCTATTGCCTAGAACATAGAAATGAAGTTGGTAAAATTGAGATCCAGCTAGACTTTGAAGAGATTACCCTTAAAGGATCGATGCTTGATCTTAACATCTTATAATCTAATCGATATTGCTAGCAACTGACAGGTTGGCAAATATCAAGAAGAAGGAGAAGATCATCCATTATGTTTTTATAACGCATTCGGTCACTATTTAATGTCAGTTAAGATATCGACAGAAGAGTCACACATGGATATAACTTATTAAACGAATTGACCTGGATCCTCTAGGCCTAGAGTTTGTCCAACGCCAAGACAGTTGCTTAAGTCACTGCTAAATTTATTCGGACATAACATCTTGAATAAATGATACAAAACTTCTAACCAAAAATTAGAAAAGTAGCCACTATTTTATTTTAGTCTTATATATAGTCTTAAGCTAATGTTTAGTCTTGGTCTTAAGATAATTTTTAGTCTTAGTCTTAAGATAATTTTTAGTCTTAGTCTTAAGATAATTTTTAGTTTTATTCTAAGCATGATTTTTAGTCTTAGTCATAAGATAATTTTAAAAAGTGTATCATATGTCTAAAACACTAACCAATAAATTATGCAACTTGGATCAAACGTAGTTTTTTAGTCTCTAATCTTAAGTCTTACTTTTAAGCTAAGACTTAAGCTTAAAGAGTAATTTTTAAGGGTTTGTGTAGTATTATAATCTTATATCAAGATTAATATAAGATTATGGATACTATACAAACCCTTAAAAAATACTTTGGGCTTAAGTCTCAAGACTTAAGCTCAAAGTAGCTTTTTTTAAGTTTGTAGTATTATGATCTTATTTTAATATTTAAAGTTAAACGTACATGTATAGTTTTTGAAAGTATTTAGTCTTAATATTAAGAGTATGACTAAGTCTTAATCTTCTTGGTTTATCTTAATATTAACACTATGCAGAGTCTTAATGTTAAGATAAGATACGTTTCAAAAGTGACTTAAGTGACAAAAGGCAACAAAAGTGAATTAATCCAAAAGTATTTAGTTTATAGTTTATTAATCTTATCTTAATTTTAAAGAGCCAAAAGTATAGATTTTAAAGTCTTTAGTCTTAATCTTATTCTTCTTGAGCTGTCTTAATCTGTCTTAACAATACGATCATATACATTAAGGGTACTCAGGCAACCGAGCATATTTTTGAGGAATGAAACGGTTCCTCAAAAAATTTTATTTTTCGAATTGCAC
>JAQGCC010001031.1:0-27397 GCA_034698905.1 Xestoiulus laeticollis | reverse complement strand
TCTTAAAAATTTAAATTAAAACAGGAGCTGTATTCGTTCTACGATTTCCCCATATTAAAGGTGTTTCGTTCCCCCTTCAAGGTGATCATCAGAGGGTTAAAGTTGTGACAATCTAAAACAAAAAGGCATGGAGAGACTTGAAAGTTTGGCCCTGTATAAAGTTGGCTAGGCGTGCAGGGGTCGACACCACCACCACTAACGGAGTTTGTTAAGTCACATCCGAGAACAAAGATTTTGCGGTCAAAAATCTCGTTTGCCGAACAAATTGGAAGCGACGAGCGTTAGAAATCGAGCGTGATTTGATTAGGGCGAGCCTCCATCACTGTTGCTCGATGCAATCAACGCACATCAGTTCGCCTCGATCAGTTTGCTCAGTGATGGGGGATGGGGCAACCCGGGTGGGAAATCGGCCACCAATCTGGCAAAACCTTGGGGGAAATCCCCCTCCCCAATGCTCGGCATGAAGGGCTTTGGCGAGCCGCTTTAATTATTGGATAATTTATATTCTTCGCCTAGGATAAGTACGCTCATAGATCACCGGGGATTTCTGGAGCGGAGGATCTTCGCTCCCTATTACGTATGCCCCTGGTTACGTGATCATACGTGTGCATACGGATGTATGGCGAAACTGAAAACAGCCTATCTACTTAAAGACTTTGGAAGAATAGGGATTTCTTAAGTCATTGGAGAGACAATTAGGTTTTCCTCAAAATAGCTCGATTTCAGCCTCGTTTCGCATTGTAACACAAAATGCTCAATTGTGCACAAGTGATTTTAAGTTTACATGCAACATGTATTATGTTTTTCGAATGTGTTATACTTTCATGCATCTTACACCTTTGTGTGAATCGAAGCTATAGTTCCTCCAGACCTGGAGAACCTGGAATTTTCAGGGAAATTAGATCTGTGAAAAAGTGATTTATTTTGAAAACGTCAGGGATATTCATAATGTATAACAAAGAATAAATTTGCTTGCACATTATCCATTTAGTATCATTAAAATTTTAAGATGGTACACTCAGCCCTGCATCGATAGAAATAGGAAATATCCTTTAATAGCATTTTTCCGTTAATAAAAATTTACAGCTGCAGTTTACACATTTTTTAATCAAATATATTTTTGCTTATTCGTATGTAAAACCTGGTAAAGATGACCCCCAAAAAATGGCTAAATTCGGTCACTTTATACAGGTGGTCGCTATACAGAGAATTTTGTAAAGGAAAACGTACTTGTGTGGACTAAAATCAATTTATGGAAAGTGGTCGCTATACAGAGTGACCCCAGGTATACAATTAAAGTTACAATTTGTTCTAAAACCGTTTCTATTAACAATAGATAAAAAGTTGCCAGGCATCTATATCATATATTTTCGAATTTTCACCGTCATTTATATTGGCATTTACATTGCTTAGAATATATAATTTTTTCTTGGATGTTAATAGGCGACTAAACTATAACTTAAATATATTCATGCATGTGGGCTGAGTATATGTATATAGTGCATATTATACAACATTTATATTGTTGTTAAGGTGAGAGTTTCAACAACATTTGCATGCAACTTCTGTTGACCACCCCATATACAAATGTGAAATTCTTTGATCCATCGATGTTCTTTAGTTCACTTTGTGGAGTGCTGCATGCATGTATAGTCTATATAGCACTTTTGAAACGGATTTCAAAAAATCATTTCTTAAATTAACGTGTTAGCTCCACGTGTGGAGATGAATAGAAAGTCTTTTCTATAAGCTCCTTTCCCCTTAATTTCTATGGGTGAAGTGAAGCAATCAAATTTAAGCTCACTCAATCGGAATTGCTTTCGTAATGCATAATGATCCTTAAGCACAAAAGGCCCTTTGCTTGTTCTCTTCAATCTTGAGCTTTGAGTGTGGTCGTGCTTAATCTGGTACACGTGTATGATGATTTTCAAACATTGCATGGATAATCATTCGAATATGACGCTTGAAATAGAAGTTGTTCACCATATTTATTCCTAAAAACATCTTATCTATATTTTTGTGAATTAATGTATACAAGCCATTATTATTGCTTTATTGTATAATTGACGTTCCTTAATGGATCATATATAGTCTTTAGTTACAAGCTTAATATTCTCCTATATTTGAAACTATAATGGAATTCGCTTGTAACGATCTTCAAGGGACTTAAGAAATTAGATCGTTATATCCGGATTTATGAAAAATAAAACGTACATGTATATAATATATAATAACAATAATGTAGGCCAATGTACATGTACACAGAAATACAAGTTTAAAATTGATTTAAATCTACATGTTTTTATTAAATGTTTTAACTGAAAAAAAATTTGTTCATAATATAGTTAATTAAGCGGTTTGGTATAAGTAAATTTTCTGGAAATTAAAAGAAATTTAAAACTTTATTCTTTTATAAAAAATAGACAAACTGCTTATCTAAAACAAGAAAAAGCCTATCTTGTATACCAATATTCAAAAAACAATTATATTCTATATATAATAAAGATAAATTTTAAAGTTTGTATAGTTTTATAATTCATTAATTTCTAAATTTCAAAATTGAAACAAAATATATCAGAAGTGCAATATATAAATGTAATTATTAAATCTGACTTGAATTTAATACAAAAAACGAAAAAAAAAAGCTTTATGAGAGTTTAATGTTTCGTTAGTAAAATTAAATAAAAATTATAATAAGATTTCAGATAAAAATACAACACAAGCTTAATGTTGTTAATCATTTAATTTGTTATTATATACATTATACACATACTGTGTTTAAAATGGGATCGCTATGTCCGAATTATCGTTCTATCTGACATCGTAGTCTGAATAAAATTACTGTAGCCATACGTTAGATAACAGACCAACCTAACACATTACTCGGAATCGTTAAATTTGGAATATCGCTAATCCTGCATCGTTATAAGCAAATGTCCCAAAGTTAGATGAAAGTTTTTTCGAAAATCTGCTTAAAAGTTGAAATATTTGTTCTCAACGTGAATTGAACCGTTTGGATGTAAGCGCATGCAAATCCCATTCTTAAACCACTGAAAAGGTGCATTGCAGTGTGTTTCATATATAAAAAAGTGAACCCAGGGGGTGACATAGGCGTGTCTGACCTGCATGACGTATGCCTAATACAGGTTCCCTTAATATCGCAAATTTACAGTTCAGTTACGTCCATTGTGAGGGTCCTACGCGTTAAAAAAGACCCACTTAAGGTTTGGGTAACGGACCTTGTAATTATTGGAGCCCCAGCAGGAGTTTTTAGTTGACTCGGATTGGACCCCATGCGAGGCCATTTAAAGGCCCCCGATTGTTCCATAGTCTGCACGGACCCTATGGGCTTCCGACTGCATGAACTTGCTGGATATTAATTTTTATATAAAGAAATACAAAATATGTATTCATCCGCATTCATGCAAAGTTATTATGCAGGTTCTGCATGTCTATGTTTATTGTACGCTCTTGTATAAGGTAGACCCTGAGACCTATTTATAGGTAGGGCTAAATCTGCAGTCTTGCCCAGGCCCACCCGTACCACTCCTATTTATAGTGACATAATTGAAATTTTCACAAAAAAAAATCCCAGATGTTTTAGGGTACATGGTTATTAAAATATTTTAACATGCTTTTATTTGTAGAAAAATTCTAATATTTCTTATTATATAGTGCACATGCATAATAAACATATAAAAGTATTTGTTTGGAAGCAAGTACATGTAAGCCTATAGTCTCCTATTATATCGCTTAATATTTTAAGATTAAATATGAACAAGTACCGGAAGTTGCAACATTTTGGACACAGAACCACTTACATGTAGTTTATATAATTATGAATTCAAATAAACTTAATTTTGTTGTTGCATTTATTGTATTTATTGATCGAACTAATAAACATAAGAACAGCACAATTATTGCTGTCTATAGCATAGCTATATACATTATTAAGGGCCGGTTGCACCAACAAAGGCTAAGAATAACCTATAGGTTAACCTTCTTTATAACACTCTAGGTTAACCCACCCATGCAGTGCACAAGTGTGGGTTAGGAAAAAAGTGAGCGAAAGGTTAACCTAGCGCGAGTAGGCAAGGTTAACCTCGGGTTAATATTCTAAAATTAAATGGCGGCCATTTTGTTTTCTGCATGTTGGAACATGGGTTCTATACCCTGGGTTGTTTTATCAAGGGTTAATTGGTGCAACAGATACAATCATACAGCTAACCTGGTGGTTACCCATGCAGGAGTTATATTTTAACCCGAGGTTAGTAAACCTTATAGATTTTCACCTCAGTTGGTGCAACCGGCCATTAATAAGTTTATTTTGAAAATGTGCTAAATTTGTAAAAAAAAAATCCTATTATACTCCAAATGTATTTTGAAATGAATGTATAGTCAAGAAAGTGTTATATATTTTGAAAAAGTCAGGGAAATTCAATATATAATGTACATGTGAAAGTTATACATAAAATAAAAATAAGAGATCTGGGTTTCAAATCAATGTAACCTCAATTTATGTTTTCAAACAAAACTGATTCAGTCTTATAGTATTAATTCATTGCAACTTCATAAATACATATTAAAATCTGTGCAAGTAATGATCGATACATCTTCACAAATTTAACTTAAATCCAGATGTTTCGTTTGCATTTCTTTTTTTAAATATATATATCTTATTAAAAAGTTTAACTTACATATAATATAAGATAAAAATAGTGTTAAAATTGCTGCATTTTTTCATTTTATTTTGTGTGACGTTTTAATTTAATACTTGCAATGATTTGCAAATGCATATCTGCGATAAATCTAAAATCTGCAAGATTGCATGCTGGAGCATAGGGACCTCATTTTGATGCATATAATATACTGTTGCATCCCAAAAACTTAGTTTGTATACGAGACTATAGTGAACGATCAATATACATTCCCAAAACAGTTATGCATGCAATATACATGTACATGTATACACTCGAAATTACATTTTATAGGCTCACATGCATATATGATTCATTTAAAATCCGGATGATCACGATCCGTGTGCATTTGAATTCTGGGAATCGTTTCTCGGTTTGGCAGTTAAATTATTGTTCGAATCCCCCATCTGCACATCTCACCAAAAATTTCCATATTTCGCTATATGTATATGCCGTGGCTAAGTTGGCAAAAGGAGGGCGGCTGCCAGCGTGCCTCAATTTGCATATTTGATGCCTTTAGGCCTTAACGTTTTGATGTCTTCATAGGCAGTCTCTTCAGTGGTATAAAATGCGATGTATATCTGGTAGAGGAGCAACAGCAGGCCCTATTTATCACGCTGTTCTTCCGGCTCATTTGCTACTATCCCCTTCTCCCGTTTACGGTCTCTATTTAACAAAATTAAACCAAAAACCAAATGGGGCGACCATGGATTGGCGGCCCAGGGCCCTCGTTTCGCGGATTTTGGTGGGATAGTTTACGTCTAATTCGACGTCTGTTCAACTCTGTAATTGTATTGACGCTAATTCCATGGGACTAATCGTGAAAAGTCAAGAAACATTTGCTGGCAAATGGTTGTATATGGTTGCCATCCAAATTTCTCTTGTTCTTGCATGTCAGGTGGGATCTTGAAGCAGTATATTCTACGAATAATCACAATTATCGTGGTAATCATTAATGGTCACAGGCAGCCATCTTTAGATGTAAACTTTATCTCTCTATTGACAAAAAAGTCAAGAGACTAAACCATTATAGTGAAAAATCTTATTGTGTGAGACCCCTGTATTACTTATGAGATTCTGGATCCCATTGCTATCCTACATGTATATTAAAAATTTTAAATCATGTTGAGTATGTTTTTATTAGAGTGGGATAGCATAATAGACTCAAAATATTATTAAGGGTATATATTATAATATACCATTATACATGTAGCTAGTATATAGGCCTGCTCCTTTAGTGTGGGGGTCATATATACAAGTGAAAAATCTCAAGTCTTGAGAAAAACTATGAGAATAATATTATGGAACATGGTAATGAGACCATAGTGAGATTATAGACTGTATAAAACCTGGTAAATGTAACCACCTAAAAAATGACTAGATTAGGTCACTGTATCCAGGTGATCACTATACAGAGAATTTTTATGAAGGAAAACATACATGTATGCACTAAAACCAATTTACGAAAAGTGGTCTATATTTAGAAGTGGTCATTATACGGAGGTCGTCATTTTTCCAGGTTTCACTGACAATATATGAGTCATAATATATACTCATAACGGATTATTAAGAGAATATCGTTTCAATATAGTTTCATAGTTCAATATAGTAACTGTAGTTTTATCCCTTTAAATAAAAAATCTAAAAGCATTGAGAAAACTGAGTATAATATTATGGAACATGCTTAACTGCATGCTTAACTGTATTATGAAACTGTCTATAGTGGGTTAATCATATATGAGGTAAGCAATTGGACCATTTGAGACCCCAATATCAAAAGTTATTTATTTCTGTAAGACTTTAATTGAGTATACATGTACCTTAATGAAATTTTGATTATGCATAAGATCCCACTATTAATAACAAATACTCAAAATGATATATAATTTTCTATAGGGTATCATACAATGAGATTTTTCTGTCTCATTTATTCTCATTGCTTATACCAGATTGTCTCATTAGCAAGTTCCATAATCACATTTCATGTATGAGTTTTCACGTTTGACGTCCCATCAACAATGCTAAAATTGTAGTAATATGAATGAATTTCCCGCAAAGTTTGTTAATTTTTGCACTTTAATGTTATGCGCTGTTTGCTAACAGATGATGAGATTGTGTACCAAAACAGTAATACATTGTCTACATATATCCATCGTGAAACACAATATTCTACAAGACTCCAAGCGGTTTTTCAAAGTTGCACATATGGGGCACGTGACCGAGCCATATCTACCGATCCCAGAATTACATTTCATATAAATCTCGGAAGCAATCTGATAATTATACGTATTAAATTTATTTCCTTATACAAATTGATTGCGCATTTGATGTCCATATCTGATTTGCGCTCCCCTCTTTAACATGTTACTCGCCTGCATTTCTGATGGCCCTCAATAACCTCTGATAAAATCAAATGTGCTAAATAATTCTCCATGCATATGGCACGTCCTTCAAAATTATGCAAGCCGTAGAAGTAACCGGACGCTTGTGAGAATATTACAACAGGGTTCCCCCAGAACTGGAAATCCTGTATAATTGTCATTAGGATAAAAAAAGTATATATTTATTCAAAAAAATGTCAGTGAAATTAAAATGTGTACATGTATAGGCATTAAAATCAATTTACGAAAAGCCGTCATTATGCAGCGGTGGTCACTTTACCAGGTTCTACTGTTTTACATTTGCTTCCATATAGCTAGTATATATGCTATATACATGTATTAGTTAAAGATTTTAATTTAGATTATGACGTAATAGTTTGTTTAATTATATAGGTATCAATTTATACAACAATTTTATGCAACACGACACAAAAAGTTGTTTTAGATATAGTCCTATTTGGTGAATTTTAAGTCGTCAGAATATGGAATAACCTTGTTAAAATGTAATGGAACATGATAATGTGAAAATATTATAAGTACCTTATAATCGTTAATCAAACTTCAAACTTGCAATTGGGAAATCAAACTGGCCAAATAAAGCTTGTGCAGTTTGAAATTTCAAAAAACATATTTTTGCTATACCACAATTTGTTAATGGCAATTTACAAAGATAACAACTTATCTTGTGCATGGGAATGAATATTTAAAAAAATTCAGTGTGTGACATGATTTTCAGTTTTAACAAATGCATTGCATTTGAGATGTCTTAAAGAAATATCATCCTCTTTAGCTATTTCCCTAATATTTAGCAATGCCCAATTTGTGATGGGTTAGGGGCTGTCCATAAATGACGTCACGCGATTTTGGCAGATTTTTGCCTCCCCCCCATGTCACACTTAGTCACAGAAAGTCAGACCCTCTCAAATATGACGTCACAAAGCTCAGACCCCCCCTCGAAAACTGGTTGTCATTGTAATCTGTATATATATGTATAGTGTGGCTCTGTACTCTGATATTGCAGGAGAAAACATGTATTAATAAGGAGTAGCACATTTTGATTTTTTGATGTGACGTCACATTTCTAACCCCCCTCTACCTCGTCACACATTGCCATAAGTGTGTGACCACCCCCTCCCCCCCTAGTGCGTGACGTCATTTATGGACGGCCCCTTATGCTAGGATAGATCATGTCATGTGAGGTTAAGTTAAGATATGCGGAATTCCTATAGATTCAAAGCCCGACACTAGAACAGGGCATTCATGCTAATGAATGACAAGAGCATTACCCATATTATTTTCAATGACTTAATCATGTGCATAATACAGCATGCATCTTATAGCTGTGGTCACCAGTGTCGATGTCATGCACTTATCAGCCCAATGCAACCACCATCTCAACCGCGATGTGCAGTCATATCTTGAATGAAATGTAGTTTTGAAATTTTATTTTCGTGTCATGGATGACGGCCAGAATATCGGACACGAAATGACCAGCTGGACAATTGGCCTCAGCGTTGTTTATGCGTCTTATTAACCCATCACCGCAAGCTTCGCCCATAGGAAATTGATGTGGAAAAGCAGCTTTTGTAGGCTACATGCGTGCTTCAAAGCACTGATGTCGACTTGTTAGAGACTTAACTGAGTGTAACAAATTTACTTTTTGCCAAACCCCACCACCCTTCGTAACGACAGCTTGCTTCCTTGGGTAGAAATTTTGGGTGGGAGAACCAATGACGAGTGCAGGAGGCTGTCACAGGGGGCGCTTTTATAACTGAAAAGGTGATGGTGCCTATATGCAACCCCCACTTTCCCTGTCGCCCTCCTGTATTTCATATATAAGGTCGTTTTTCTGGCCCGTTGGAAAGCACAGAAGTGGAAAATCACGTTTGTCCAAAGTTAGCACGTTGTCCTTGTTCAATGGCTCGGCTAAATGTTGTTCCTAGCCTGGCTTTGAAACGCACTTAGGCCTATAGAGGTGTTTGAAGGAAATTGGTCTGGGAGTCTGTAAGGTGGAAATGTACATGTATATACTTCAAGCTGGTTTTCCCAAATTGAGTTGTGAGACCATGGTTGGGTCTGTGGTCAGTGCATTAATTGAATCCATTTTCTCTAAAAGCACATACACCAAATAAGATATCTGATATGTATTTTTCTTAATTTTTAAATTTGGAGTACGCCTATAGTAGTATATATCATACATGCTTGCAAATGATTCTTTAGTATTATAAATCATACATGTGCCTTATTTATGCTTAACAAGTTTCTGACAGTAATGATTAATTGTCTACATCAACTTGTCATTTTCAAGATCAAAAAGTTTATAAACTATTTGAGAAAAAGTTTGTGAATGGATGCAACTTTTCTGCATGAACCATCCTAAAAAAAGCAAGGAATAAACTTATGTGATTTACACATTTGGCCAAAAGTCTGGAGCAATACCGTGTGTCTTGATGCTGTGCATGTGCAAATTTGTACATGTATCTATACACTATTTTGCAATACATTGTAACGTGTCGTTTGTAAATATGGTAATATATACATTTTTACTCTGAAACATTTTAAAACACAATTAACTTGAGGTTTTATCTTTTCTACAATTTTATAAGAAATGCATGTTAAAACGTCTACATCACTGACATATATAAGATGTTGGGACATGATAATAAGATATATATACAGTATATAGTGAGACAGTGTGCATGAGTAAAGCTATAACTTGGGGCAAAGATGTATGTTGAAATAAGACATATAATATATATACTTTGAACAAAACTTACGATTTTCAATTGGAATATGCATTATGTTCCTGGGTCTCATAACTATTTTTTTTCTAAAGCATATGAAAAACATTGAACTAATTTTTAAAACACGACCATAATCACATTTTATAGCTTTTCATGCAGTGTCAGTTTGTCAATCAAGTGTCAGTTTGTGAATACATCAATATTTTTGTTTCAATATTTCAATGTAATTTACACTATCAAGTTTTACACACTGGGCGTGCAATTGCATAAGATGAAAATAGCCTAACGACACTAGTTGCACCATACTTTGACATTCAATGGAATAATTAAGACAATTTGAAAGGACTCAGTTTATATATACATGTACTGCGTGGATTTTGTGTTGTGGCTGTTTGAAAAACAACGGCGCTTCTTTAGTATATGGACGTGCAAGGAGGCGTAAAGCCGTTTGAAATTGCCTCTGGTTCCCTTTATTAGGTCATCTGTCATCGTGTTTTCAAGCCCGTCAAACACGTTATCGGCGCTTATACTTTGTCCCAATATGGCCCTTTATAGCCCTTATTAAATAAGACGAAAGCATTTACATATCCTATGCCATCTTCGTTAGACAAATTGCCTTAAGCCGCTGCATGAATCCTTCAATTTATTAACATTTTTGTTTATTTTTATATTTGCATATTTAATATTCGCCATATACATGCTTATATACTTATATATAGTATGGTTGTCTTCAGATTCATACAATATTCATTTGCATGAATTTTAGGTACGGATGTAATACTTATACATGTTTATGCGGCATGCAAGCAATAGGAAATTCTATATACCTATATATTGCCTATAAATTAGAACCTGTCAAAAATAATCCTGTGTAAAATAATATCCTCTTTAAAATAATAAAATGTGTCGGTCCCGACTTGGGACTCATGTATCAAATAATAAACCTTCATGAAGTGATATTTAATAATTTGTATTGGTGCCAATGATTTTTAAGGGAATTTCGACAATGAAACTGCAAAAAAATATCAAATATGGAATTTAAAATATCAAACATGGAAAAAATATGACATGTGCAGAGATGCAAGACAACTAAACTTAGGCCGGAATTCATAGTCGTGTAAGTAGTACTTATTTGTATACTATAATAACACACAAGTAGTGCATGCTTATTCGACGACTATGAATTCCGGCCTTAGACAACTAAACCCACGTGTTATGCCCAATAATTAACTACTGACTCATCTATACGTGTACATACATGTATGTACTGTATCTAAATTGAAAAAACGGGGAAATTCCCTAATTTGCAGCTGTGCTTTATACATGTACATGTACATGTATATATAGTGTCGACCAATATACTGTAGTTATAGGGACTCATGAATTATTCAAAAAAGGGGTAATACCCTATTTTATAGCTGTATACACTGTTTACAGATGATGTCATATTTACTGTCATATTTACAGATGAACCTGTCTAAAATAATATTTGTCTCTGGTCCCAAAAGTTATTTTAGACAGGTTCTACTATAGGTTTATAAATATAGTCTCTGCATTAATTGTCATATGGAAATATCACAGTTTATTTTCTAAGCAAAAATGACTTGCAGTGTATACCAAGGTCCATATTGACCTCCTGGATTTCTATACAATTTTATTTGAAATGCAGAAAATGGGGACCTCCATAGGTGAGGTCGGCCAAAATTATAACGGGCAGGGTTTGAATAATGTGGCTTTGATATCCACCATCAAATTATCTCGATTTTCACTTGGCCAAAAGCCTTTGGCGTCCATTGAATATGTCCGAAGGTTTTGTTGGGCATGTACCCCCTCCTGGGTCCTAATCATGGCTCTGACGACAATGGAACAGGTTGGTCCCTTTGTTAAAAAACGATGACAAACACTGCGGGATTCGAACCCAATTCCCGCCCACGAGTTAACCCCAATCGAAGGCGAATTTCTACAAGGAATATAAACCCTTATATTCTTCGCTTTAATTATAAATGTGGTTTACTTCAAAGATGCTTTTATGTGCGTGAGAAAAATTCAAAAATTTACCGCATACATGTGCAGTGCAGTCTCGCTAATCCGACACCAAATGGGAGCAAGCTCTGTCGGATTGTAAAACACGTCGGATTAGCGGAACGGATTGCGGGTACTTATATATACAATGTATATGTATTGTTTATTCATGTTTAGAGTCGTGGCTGGACCGGAAGTAAGCGAGGGCTTATATTTTTGGAAATCTTAGACCATAAGGACATGTACATGTACATCACAGTATACATGTAATGCATAATTGCAACAACTTGTTAGGTAAGGTTTGTAGGTCAGGTTAAGCTAGGCTAGGAATATATTTTTAATTCCTGTAACATTAACCTTATACATAGCACAACCTATAAATATACATGTACATACATGTATGTAAATAAGAAGTCAATTTTGATTTTAAAAAAATTCTGTAATTCTCGTTTGTTTTTAAATATTAAACACACAATAAGCAAAAGATGATTTATAGCTTAACTGTCAGGAATTCAAGCCATGACATAAATGTATCAGCAGGAAAAAAATTCATCGGCAGAAAAGTGACGGATTACCGAGGTTGCATTGTACATACATGTACTTAGAAAATCAATGTGACATACATCAAAACTTGTGAATAGTGCAAACCATTGTGACCAAAACAGATATTTCCATTTGGAGGGGTAGTGTTATTTGCAGGTTGTTATACAGTGATGACCATATATACAAATCGTGCCAACTGCAGTGAGTTATGGATATATCCTTCCAGCCGTTCCAGCTGGGTCATCGCTATATAGAGGTTTGCTATTTTCAGTTTTTGGTATACATGTATATACAATTGTAGTTTTCCCTATTCTGGTGGATTCTAGTTCGTATATCTTTGTTCTCACAACCCGGGTTCCATGATATCACGTGACACCACCTCAATTTAGAAAACCACTGGTTTATTACGCAGCGTCGCGTTTCCTCCATGAATTCCCAGACCAGTGCACGTGGCGCTCCAGCCAAGTGCCATCAAAAGAAGCAAACATTCGTATACAGAGATAATCAAGTTTGATAGCAGCGTGTAAGCTGATCTCGCATGTTTCATAACACAAGTGCTTCGACACGTATTGAGGTTTTTCTGTTGATTTTGTTTTCCGAAACGAGAGTTTGGCCTCCAGTCTTCAGCCATGGGGAAAATTGGGACCTGGATATAAAAAAAAAATAGTCCATGATCACAATCAGTGGCCGCAAATACACGCCAGCCTTTTATTTTCTGCTTCAATTATACTAATAGATCCGTGTGAAGCACGTTGACAGACATAACGAGGGTTGCATTGTAGTCCATAGCTGACCAAGAGTCAAAGAATAAGATTTAAAATGGTGTTCTAACACTATTGATTTGCTAAATTTATCTATAAATGGTACCTTACATATACACTTTGCAAGATGGTGGCTTATACACATATAGGGCCTATACATTGGTTCAAAATTTATTGCCAAACCAATTTTTTTTTTAAATCGTATATTATGAAAAATTCTGTTAACGAGGTTAAATAGGAATTCATGTGTGCTCTATCCAATGATGTTATTAGATTTTATATCATTTTTTCACGGAAACCCAAATTATAACTTTTTATCCTTAAAACTTAAGACAAAATGTCAAATTACGAAAAAGGAATAGAATGGTCATTGGTATGACATTAAGTGTTTTAGCTTTTATTGGCAATTATTTAAAGTTGTTACAATGTTTATAAGAACAGAAGTGTAGTTACACTGCAGTGAAGCAACTACACTGTACTTGGATATATTGGAGCTTATTGAATCGAAATCTTTACTGCAGTGCACCAATGTACTGCAGCGTAGCTACCATTTGGCGTTTCCCTCTGTTAGCATTGTAACAAGTTGCAATACAATTACCAATGAAGACGAAATAAGTTGAATTCATACAAACAGACCATTCTATTCCTTTTCCTAATTTGACATTTTGTAAAATTATAATTTGGGTTTCCGTGAAGAAATACCCTTTTTTAACTCATTTTAAGGTCGTTTTATGTAAATAAAACTATTTTGTTTTTATGTTCTGCTTTAAGTAAAAATATTTTATTGTCTGCTTTTACAGTTATTTAATTCCTCGAGTATACCTCCTAAAACTAATTTAAATTAATTATGATTTTTAATGAAGATTTGATATAGCTTATGTGTACAAGGCACTCATTTACCGAATACACCAAAACCTGTAAATTAGTATAACCTTTATGTATAGCGATGACCCTATAGAAGTAACGATAACTCACAATCGGCACGGTCTACAAAGGAGCACAACTTGGATTGATCCCAATGGTTTGCGCTATAGTCATAGGTTTTGGTGTATTTTAAGTGTCTTTGAGCAATTAGACAATTTTGTACTTATATTAATGAGTTTTCTTTTGGCAGAATGTTCACGGAAAATTGTTTTGAAAACTGGAAAAAGTTGGGCAAGTTTAA
The DNA here is from genome assembly GCA_034698905.1 of Xestoiulus laeticollis. NCBI lineage: Eukaryota > Metazoa > Arthropoda > Diplopoda > Julida > Julidae > Xestoiulus > Xestoiulus laeticollis. The sequence goes on along the minus strand of JAQGCC010001031.1, from coordinate 13,084 downwards.
AATTTCATATCTATGGAAACTATTTATTTTTAATTAATTTTGAGATAGCTATATACATGTAGTTAAAGAACCACCACTGTGCAACAAACGAACAGACGCACAGCTATCAACGATTTTTAGACCAGAAAATCATGTTTATCATTTCACTTCTAATTGGTCCACCAAATCCGTCTCGTTATAACGCTTTGTATGCTACAAAGATGAACAGGAAGTGATCTCCAAACGCAATCTTAGCACGCAGCGCAGATGCAATTTTCCATTGTTTTCCCTCTTTATTAGGAGCGCCGCACGCGAGTTGTGTATTTTAGCGCGCATGGCATCCTCGCTACGACGCTCTTGCTTTTCGCTCCGATTGGCGAGAAAACTGTGCCAAATAAACCGTAAGAAAAATCGTGCCGTTATTATAAGAACACTGGCCCCTATAGTCATGTGCAGGAGGCATGCACGGAGGACTGGCGCATGCCTCACAATGTGCTCAATATGGATATGGGCGCACTTTTTCATTCAGGCAACATTTCCAACGCTGTATAGCTCTCCCTTGCTTATGCTTGCCTGCCTGATTAAGGAGAGCACTTTTAATAATTGGGAAATACCCCCCACGAGTGCATCCACCTACTGCTGTTGCACAGCACACAAAAAAACTAATGTGTTCGAGCCGGCTTTGTTATTGCCTATCTACATTTATTACTCGTCTGTCTATGCATGTATACTAGTATGTGCTTTAGTTTAGACCACCTATACATGTATATATTATACTATAACCTTCCATACTTTTTACTATACATCTGTTTGGGGATTGAATTTCGTTTATATAAGCATTGTTCTAAAAATTTAACAAACAATTTAAAATGGGGGATAAAGTAAGTTCAAATTGAATAAATTAAATGCATGTATCATTTACCATTCCCTCCTATACTTAATAAATTTGAAATTGTAAGAAAAGTGATTTTTAAAAAGTCATGAGATAACATATAGCTTTATGGTAAACTCAACCTACACTGCAAGTCTGCATGTATATGGTGAATTCAACTTTTAACTCATTTTACCTAAATGATAGTAGACATGCTTAATTACACGTTATTAACACAAAAAAACTGCTATATGTGCATCCATATAATGTTACGACTATTCCCACACTATATACATTGTATATTGTGTGATTTTAAGATGGTCATTTGCAGAACATTGTAAACAAAAATTACAAGATTTATTAACATATACATGTATTTGTGAATAATACCTTGTCAGGATGGTCAATGAAATCAGGAAAGTTATAAACATTTTATTTCTGTGATAACCCTGACTTTAATACAAATATTGTACAAGATTTTAATAAAAGAATTATATTATTGTTGTAAATTATTTTATATAAAGATTTCAATAGGCTTTAAAGTCAATGAATACGGAATTGTAAACGTTTTTTATAAGATATACATATATTGTTATAGACTTAAGTCATCACTATAAGCAACTTTTATAATACCTTCTTTCTTATACATGTGTCCTAAGCAACTTTACGTATATACATACATACATTATAAGGAGGTAAAATTATATTAATGATATATATATATTTCTTCTCATATATGCATGTATACAGTAAGCTATACAGGCAACCTTATTGTTTTAGAAATTTCAAGTTCTGAAAAAAAAGATAAGTTTTATGAAGAAGAATACTTATACTTTTCTAAAGTTTCATTGGGACAAGTAATTAATTTTGTCATTACCGTGGATGCTTTCACCACATTGTTTTCACTTTTTGTTGTTGTCGTTCTATTGTTTGTTTAACGTAATATTTTTTGTTTCTTTATTTCTCGTGGCATATATGCCTCATAAAACGCGTAAAACAAAAACCGAAAAACTCAGATGTTTTAGGGCGTTTCGACCGCCCCCTATACACAGCTGCTGAACTGCTGAATGATTTTCGCGCACCAATAGCGTGAGAGTATGGAGCTTCAGTGTCCCAATGTCTTCCAAATTGACTGTTAGCCTATATTACGTCACTGGAGCGAATTTTCTGCTCTTAAGACCCATTCTTGTGTCAATTTCAGCCCGAGTGCGTCTTCACGGAAGCAGAAAACAATCGTCTCAGGCTTTGCGAGCGGGAAATTCGCAGTAATTTGCGCAAAAATCATGACCACCAATCAGGAAATTTGATTGAATTCAGAGTAATTAAGGTAAGGGTATTCATGATTCATTTATCACTATTGCATGCGAGCCAAGAATTAGCATAATTTAAGACGGTTCCAAACGCACGTGCTTTTTAGGCTGAAAATCTTCCATGGTGTATTTCTTAAAAGTTTGCAACTCATTTTTCGAAAGTGTTTGCAAAATTAAATTTTGTTTGAATTTCTTGTAATTTTGCAAAAAAGATACGTGTTGAGTTCATTTGTGATGAGATCCATCAATCTATACACTTCTTATGTTTCCATTTCACCTATTATAGATTACATATACTGTTGATGAAATGTGTTTTAATGGGTAACACTTCATTCGAAAACTTAATCAACGATAAACATTTCCAAAAACATGTAGCTTGACGTGTGAAATTTATACATGTACAGTAAAACCTGGTAAAGTGACTACCTCTGCGTAGTGACCACTTTTCATAAAATGGTTTTAGTGCGTACATCTGTTCTTTTATACAATTTCTCTGTATAATGACCACCTGTATACAGTGACCGAATTTGGCAATTTATTGGGTGGTCACCATTAGTTGGTTTTATTGTATAATCATATGCGACTTTGGGGAGAATACCATATTTTAGCATATCAATACCAGATGTGCGCATGTAAAATTGTTTGTTTTAGATAGCTTTGCATGCATCTTTGTGTATAGATGTACATGTATACCTATTTTAATATAAATACTGATTTTACGAGAATTCCATCTTGGGAAGTCTGGCCTGTATCTGGTTGCAATGAAGGTGCCAGCATTTTTAAATTTTCATCGAAATATATAACTTTTTAAATGACTTAAACTTAAAGATCACTGTTTATAAACACCAACAGTTCAATGTAATCTGGGCGGGATACGAATATTCAAGTTTGCCGCCTTTGTAACTTTTTTTCTAACGGCGCTTTAGCTTGTAGATTATTAACCTCTTTTTTGGTGAATTTCTTTAAATTATACAATTAATGTTAACTGCTACATAGTTGAGGGTATTAAAGTACGCAAATCGTTTGAATCGTTTTATTTTAAATGAATTTCTTGAAAATGCAAACGAGAAACACTTACAATAACAGAATTTGATATTCTCAAAATTATTTGACTATACGTGATTTTACAGATTTTTGCACTAGATGGTGCTAGTAGTCTTGTTCGTTCATGGACTTCAGATAAACCAAAAATCGTTAATCAACTGACCAGAAATATTTATTTTGAAAATAAACACGACAAGATAAGTTCCATAATTTAAAATTAATGGGAATTTTATATAATGTGCACTCACATGTTATTTACAATATTTTTCGTTATTATCTAAATAATGTTTGAAGTATAAATATATTGTCAAAGATGGCGCTTGTAAACAATTTCAACTTATTTTTCAACCATTTGATTTATTTTTCTGATGTGATTATTCAGAAAACAAGAAAAAAATTGCATGTTTGAAAAATGTCTGATTTTATATACCGGTAATAACGAACCGCTCGATATAACGAACGGAGTGTCTTGTCCCGACCAAAATATCTATATTTACATCTCAAGTATAGACAATATACATATTACACTCTCAGTATCATGTATGCCAAATGTTCTGTATAAACTAACAACTCGATATAACGAACAGTTCGGCTGGCCCTTTCATCACTATATCACACAATACTCTATAAATGACTGTTTATAACGAACAGCAATTCGATATCGAGATCAGATACAAAAAACATGCTGTCGCAACATATGTATAGGCCTGTATAATATTCATATATATATTTTATTTGATTTTAAGAATTGTTTTAAAAATTTGTATCTTAAAATATTCTAACGTTTATTTAAGGGGTAATCAAAATGATGCAAACAAATTCCTCAAGTAACTTTAATGTGCTAGCAAAATTTTTTTTTTCTATTGTTCATATATAGAAGCCATGCAAGAACTCCGTCTATGTGCAAAATAGACTCTCAGCATATTACATGTATAACGAAAGAATGTCCCAAACCATTGGTGATCGTTATATCGAGAGCCGAATGTACACATAACATTGATTTTATATTAAAAATTGGTGACGGCCAATCATATACATTTTTTTTTGCAAATTGGTTGGGTGGGGGGTATGACTCCACCATTTCAAACAGACCATGCGTATTGGGGTTCAGGGTTATTCGTAAATGGGGACTATATAGATCTATGACGTCACCTTTTGAAACCCATCGATGCTCATTCCCTGCCGACGTCAATGGTGACATGTGAAGACGCCGCCTAGCGATATAGATTTGCGGAAGTTGTCTCTCTATAAGTTCCGGTTGCCATGGTGATTCCTCTTCTGGCTCCGTTCTGCGTAAACCACGAAAGTGTAGCCATCCGTAGATGGCAGTGCAATGTGTATAGGGTGGAATCCACTCGAATTGGTATCGGGGTCCAATTTTCCAGCTAACCGAGATTTACCGGGCGATTGTCGCCTTCTCACATCAATTGGTTGTTAGCGGTGAGATTCCGTATCACATCCCCTTTTGGTCGATGTGGTTGCCAATGAAAAGCAACGCCCAATGCACAATCAGCCGCACTAATTGTATATACACGAATCCTCGTTTTGCCTTAGACCTATACACAATTTTTTTTGGTTGGCAATCCACGTTTAATTATAAAACACTCATTAATTTTCTTCAGATCCGTTGTCAATCTCGTATTCGTGCTGTAAATAAATTTATAGATGAATGCAATACAACAGTTTTCTTTGCCATGCTTATAAAGTGCAGTCTTGGTAATCCGACACTTCCATGCCATTCGAAATTCTCGGCAGGTGTGAAAGTGCATGCATGAGAATTCTTGAAAAAGTGCTTAATGCTATATACATGTATATGCAAATTTAAGAAACTATAGCATATCTATATATACACACATGTGTATGTATTTTTTATAACCAAACAATAGGGGCATTTAAACAGACGCCAATAATTTCGCATATCGAATTTGGGATTGGTCATTAATACCAATTCCAATCAATCAGAATTCATGATTTATCCATGTTATATGCTAACTGCGGGGTAATAAATTGAAATTAAAGAGAGAAAAATGGAATTTACATATAATGGCCAGAATTCGAATTCTGATTGATGGATTGACATAATAAATGGCCATCCCATGCATGTAAATTTAAGTCGATATTTATTGAGGTAATTGCAGAGAGGCTATCTGCATGAGCATGCACCTGTGCGACATTTTTATCTATAGGGTCTGAGTATAAGCTTAAAAATACAAGTATAGCAAGCTGATGCTATATTTCTATATAAGCACCTATCATTATACATAATCAAGTGTATCCGCAATCTGCATGCCTATAGCATAGCTTCTATAAGATTTGATAATCCGACAGTCCATGCTTGGTGGATTAAAGTATCGAATTATAGAGGCATATGTTGTATTGTCGCAGGTGTTAATTATCGAGACTGCATGTAAACATGTTCAACCCGTTTAAACGGTTGTCCACAATTTTTTCACGTGGGTGGTCCAACCTTGGCCCGCAGGCCATTTTCGGCCCTTGGTACCTTTTGCGACGGCGCCGTTTAATTCTCTCACTCGCTATAGTGTCCCTCGATCAGCTAAAAAATCTAAAGCACCCTGATTTACAGAATTACAAGCATTTTGCTCCGAAATCAAACTTAAATCTACCAACATGCCAGTTCCAACTCCCGTATAATGCCAATTGTATATATCTCATCCAATTTTGAGACACGGGTTGCACCATTCATCGGTTTTACAAGCCTCTTATAAATAACGCCTCGTTATTTCTTTTAGTTTTCACCTCTTTTTTTTTGGAAATATTTTCTTCCCAGGCATTAATTCCCGGATGATGAACGACTCGCGACTCTCTCATGCTCCATCTCCCGCACGCAGCCAATCGTGAAAAGGCTAATTGCGAGAACCGCCCCCTGGGCGTGGCACCGTCCGTCACTCATCGTCTGCCCACGCGCCATTGCGCGCCTTTTGAGCGGACGCAATTGGTGGAAGGAGCGTGCGAATGCATTGTGCGCTCCGCTCGTTCGTACAATGGCGAGGGGGCGTTCCCCCCACCCCACACATTCTGCCCCTGACGCACGGGCCTCGCGCCGCACCGTCTCGCGTTTTCGTTCGTTTTTTGGATCTCGCGTGGCTCTACGTAGGCCAACTATCTTAATGCGTTGCGCTTCAATAAGTAAGACAGATATTTCATTAAAATAGCACTTTGCATTCAGCCAGGCAAGAGGAACAGATCATTGAGATCATTGGTGGATGGGGTGCGTATTTCTCTCTCTATATCTTCTGCTAGGATGCCATTGGTAGTGAACTTGAATGATTTTCTGCTTCCATGCTAATTTACGTGCATTTTTGACGCCATTTTGAGGGGAGGAAGGGGGGGGGGGGTGATTTGGCCAACGCCTCGCTGGACGCGGGGTTTTTGTCGACGGTAATTTACCGTGCATTGGGGATTTTTTTTACCCGGAAATAATTTGGTCTATCAAAGACTTGTACTTGAACTCTTGTGACTGGTGTATACATTTTTGCAAATTGTTGGTTAAAGATAAGGCGATTGGTGATTTTGTTAAGGTGTTGTGACTTTTGTGGCACTTGTGCAAACGTGGGACTGATAGAAGGTTAGGGCATTGCATGGGATATTGAGTTGGGATTTGATTGGGTTTTATGGAGGGTCTTAAATATGTCAATTATAGCATAACATCATTTCTCTGTATATATGCGATTGCGTATGAAAAATCTGCTAAAGGTGATCACCCAAATAATAGCCAAATTTAATCCCTGTATGGGGCCATGTATAAATGATGTCACGCTTGTGGGGGGAGGGGGTCTAGCTTTTTGTGACAGTTTGTGACAGGGGAGGGGGGGGGAGTCCGCCATGGCGTTATGTCACAATTTTTAGTAAAAAAAATTGTAGGGGAGATTGTTGGAAAGAGACTTGAACTGCGTGACAATTGGTTAATTATAGAGATGCATGAATGTATAATATGAATTTTATATAAATTAAAAATAATAGTATATATTATTATAAAAATTCACGATTTAATAACCTTGTGAGATTTATTTATAATTTAAAAAAATTATTAAATGTTGGGATTTTTTTGCCTGGGGAAGGGGGGGGTTAAGAGTTTGTGACATAATTAAATAGGGGGGTTTATAAAATTGTGACGGTCCGTGACAGGGGGGGAGGGGGGGGTCTAAAAAGCTATTTTGGCGTGACATCATTTATGCATGGCTCCTATACAGGTGGTCACAATACATGTACAGAGAATATTTTTGAAGAAAAACATACATAGCCTATGCATTATAAAACCAAATTATGAAAAGTGAGTCACTTTAACAGGATTTACTGTAGTTTATAAATTGATGCATGTCCAGTGCTGATGAGAAAAGCGAATGTTATATATACATGTATATGGATATTATATTTACATGTATAGTGTACATGTATAAAGGACATGTCTGTATATACGAAATCCTCTGTATGCTTTGTATCGTGCTTTATTGTTTTACTTATATAACCAATAAGAACCAAATTAATGTAATCTTGAGTAGCTTGAAATATAAAAGTAAATCAAAATTGTAATCAAAATATGTGCATTGACTGAAAAATGCCATTTCAGGATCATTCTTTTGAACGTTTTCAAGTGAATGCAATTATAGAATATTGGATATTTTAGAAAAGATGCACGGTAAATTTAAAATTGAGTTAAAAGAAATCTGCATGTGAATAAAATATCTGTTATTTTTTTTTGTAAATTATTATAACTTAGATAGTACATGTACATGTATATATAACAGAGTATAAAATCACGAAACAAGGGCATGTAAATCCGAAAATCGGTCGAAAAGCTAGTCTATTATTTCATTCACTAGGTGGCGCCATTGCATCTATGCCAAAATTTACGACCATGCAAGAAGCAATGTGGAAGCATTGAAAGGATGAATAAGATATGAAATTTACTTCGAAATTCAATTAAAAGAATTGTAGTAATTTATATACATATATGGCTTGCAATAGTACACATGTGCTCATTAATCGGGCTCGGTTAATTACTCATATATAGTACATGTATAATATAATGCAGCTTAAGAGGATATACAGTATACTGGCTATTTTTGGCACGCATTAGCAATGGACAAATCTGCCTGAGATAAGTGTGCCTGCTCCTACTAATAAAGATACACAATTGAATGTATCGTTTACTTTGAAGTAAACTTCTTAAATCGTTATTATCAGCGATAATTTAAAAAAAAAATATTTAAACTGAAATTAATATCTTGCACGTGCGTTTTAAAAATTGATTTTTGGAACAAAAAACCGAGAAAATCACTTTTTTTTGTTAAATTATTTTTATTAGTACGTGCACGCTTATACATTGTATGTCCTGCAGATTTGTCCATTTATTATGCTAGCAAGTATAGACCCTCGTAATTTAATAAATGCTATTTGAATATTTCGTATTGCTTATACATGTACTCGTGCATTGAGATTATGCATGCATGTTAACATAGTAAATTTCTTGAAAAGTATATTGGCTTTAATATATAGCCTATAGAAATATACATCGATCCAATTGTTATTGTATTATTATATTTATATTTATTTTTATTACATATATACAGCATAACAAGTTTGTCATGGTATATATACATTTAAAAAGCTCAACAATTAATTGATCATGAGTTTTAATTTCTACAATATCCACCACAACCACTAGATCCCTGACTTAATTATAATTTGCCCCCAATAAGGTGCAATTTCAGTCGATTTGTTTCAAATGTAATTAAAATTCACGATTTAGATCCATAACAAGTGTTTGATTTCCCGTGGGATTTTGCGGTTCTTTTTTTGTATGCTGGTTGATCTTGAGAATTAAGTGAATTTTGTTTAAAAATCGACGTTTATAAGTGTGCAACGAACCCTAACCAGGGATTAATTTTAATCTTTCATCACAATCTCATGGTTAAAGTCTGAACTCAGTTCATCATATATAGTAATTATGTTTTCAAAAATTCATTCTCAATGCATGTTGACAGCAAATTTTATAATTGTGGAGTCTCATGGGACAACATGTGCACTTAATTGGTTTTGTAAATATTTTTAATATTAAAAATTAATATTTCTATAAAAGTGATTAGATCTGCTGCAGGTGTACATGTATACTGCATTGTACACAAGTATACACATTAATATCATTATATATGCATGTCATGATTTGGCCTCCCATCTTGTGAAAATGTGATAGACCAGCTTAATTTTATATCTGTAATTTCTCAAGCTTGTTTTTCTTAATTGATTTCTTTTCTATAATTGGGTTAATATATTATCTCCAGCATTATTTTCCAGTCAATTGATAACAAATCTTGTTTTCATATTATTTGCCAACTAGTTGATCTGGTTTAAAGTATAGGTGGGTAATCAGCCGAACTTAATACTGTGTATACAATCATGTGCATGGATGCACTGTCTGTGCGTGAGGTTAGACGTGGAGATTTAAGGCTTCTTTTGCAGATAAAAAAAAAAAAATCAAAAATGGCGGAATGGTTCATTTTAGAAATGCATGAGATACCTGATGTGTCTATATATAAGGTGCATTTCGAAAGGAAAGCATTGGGGATGCAGAAAATGCTTTTACAGGGTGTTCAAGATCATTCTGTGCTTTCTCTTCATCAATCAAGAGACTTTTAAAACAATCTTACAGACCAATTGGTCTGTATCATACAGACCGATTGGTCATCATATACAGACCGATTGGTCTCATTATACAGACTGGTCTCATCATACGATGATCATCATACGACAGACTGCATGGTCTCATCATATTTACACAGACCGATTGGTCTGTATATGATTATTTTTCTATTGCAAACTCTTTGGTATATAACTCCAAAATATGAATTTAATTACAGCCCATGTATTAAAATTATATAGTTTTAAAAATGCACATTTTTTGTGTTTACGTAAAATATCGTGCATGCATGCTACAGAACTGCTTGTATAGTGTTGTGGTTTGGTTCAAAACCATGTTTAGGAGACATAATGTTCTTCTATTCTATAAAACAATTAAACATGTCTAAAAAATGATTTTACAATATAGACATACAATTGGATTCATTATTTGCTTTACGAAATAACAATTGTGAAGTCTGCTTTGTAAGGTGCGAACAAGGAAAACTCCGCACACTCAGATATTTGACAATTTCTGACCAATTTCGGTTATGTTTTTTTATAGCCAAGTATCTGACCTTACCTATCCTAAAACTTAGCTCCGACTATATAATCTTACCTTATATATAACCTAACTTATGCTTATATATCTGACCTCATCTATCTTAATTGATAGCCTATATAGTATATCCTATCCTATCCTATCCTATCCTATCCTGGCCTTGCATATAGCCTGTCCTAACAACTACATCCTCACCTTTGCTAACCTAACTTGTATACAGATAATCTGACCTCACCTGACCTTGTGCCAACCTATATATGATCTGACCCAACCTATATATATAGGTTGGGTCGGGTCAGGTTAGAGGCTAGCTCATGTCAGGATAGGCGAGGCTATATGCTAAATTGAAGGCGAGGCTATATAGTTATAAGGTCAGGTGATGTCAGATTATCTATATATATATATATAGAAGGTGAGATTAGAAGGATATAGTTTAAGTTAGGTCAGGCTAGGAGGATGCTTTAGGCGAGGCTAAGTTGTAGGACAGGTGAGCTCAGATTAGGTTAGGAAAGGTAAGATTACACTGGCTAGGTTAAAGGTCAGGCTATAGGACGGATTGTACATGTACACTATGCTATACTGCATGCATGGTTTGGTTGCTAAAGGCCAAAACAGTGCATGAATGGCAATGGCCTTGAAATAAAGCGTTTTGATTGGTTTCTCGATGCCGGGAATATCCAATAGCCCAATCTGAATGCTGCATTTCAAGGCCATGCCATCCATCCATCCTCTTATCCGTGCTTCAGCATGTATTTATCCTAATTGTTTATGTAGATTTTGCCTTGGGCTCAACTTTTATATATGTATATAGAGAATCAACAACTGTCACCACTTGCTATTCTCTTCTCTTGCAACTCCATCAATAAAACACTAAATTGTTATACGTGCATGGTGGTGTTGAGAGATATTGGCATTTGTCAGGTATTATCTGAATTGCCCCTGCTATTGATCGTCTTTTTTATGCTCAGTCCTCGTTATACGTGGCAAATGTTTGCCATTGAAGTCAAAAACGTCGAACTGTTCGTCCATGGAGCAATTTCAAACCTTAATTAGGATCTATAATAAATCTCCCATCCTCTTTACCTCGTTTTTGCAGGCTCCACCCCCCCTCCCCACTTCTTTAATCCGTTTTTGGCGCTCTTTTTTTAAGGGTCCCCCTGCAACCGGTTAATCGGATGCTGTATATTACAAGTTGCACTCTTTTTAATTCTTTTTGATCAAGCAAAGTGATGGGAAGAAGGGAGCTGCACAACGATTTATTGTAAAACAAGCAAAAGGCGTTAAGCGAAACCGAGTGAGCTTGAGGGACGAAACGTTTATCAGGATTAACAGGTCATTAATTAAAACAATGGGCGATGGCGATTTATGGCGGGGTGATTGAATTAACGAAGCCCGACCAGTAAATCAGTCGCTTCAGAGCGCAAATTAATGGAAATCCCCCTCCCCCTATATAGCTTAATAGAGATGCACGTGCTACGGCACTTTTGCCTTCTTTCTATATGTATTTGACCTCTGACCCTTCCATTGGAAAATGTTGTTTCCACGCCTCTGCACATTCAAAAAAATCCGCTATAAATATGGTATAAAGTGCTAATTATACAGAGATGAGGAGCTAGAATAAATGTTGTCTTAAGATATGGCGCTCCAATATGGCTTCTTGCCAATTACAGCATCATGTGTGCATGCTTATATAGATAAAACGTCTGATGACAACATACATGTAGTAGTTTCCAGTGCAGTCTCGGTAATCCGGCACCAAATGGAACCAAACGTGAGAAAGCTTCAATATGGCTTCTTGCCAATTACAGCATCATGTGTGCATGCTTATATAGATAAAACGTCTGATGACAACATACATGTAGTAGTTTCCAGTGCAGTCTCGGTAATCCGGCACCAAATGGAACCAAACGTGAGAAAGCTTCAGGAAAAAGCAATTTGCACTCCCTGTTTATATACGATTCCATTTGAAAATACATTTTGATTCGATTTACGTTTTCAAGAAAACGTATAAGACTGTATTGAGTTTTGTAATTAGTTATCAATTAGTTTTGGATGATGCGTCTTTTGGTAAAAGCGCCTTATGTTTAGCGCCACCACTCGGGCGCATTTGTGAACTGCATTCAAAGTAAAATTCAAAATGGCGCGTGTCGTGTAGTAGAAGCGCCGCCACGACAGCGCATTTTGAAGTTAACAACTAATTTTCGGCGTAATCGTCTGCAAACGTTTGCTATAGGCGAGTCGTTTTCATGCACGATAAGCACGTCTGCTTTACGTGCACGTTTTTGACTCGCAGGATTACGTTTACTGTCTTGTATCGTACTGCATACGATACAATAAATTAAGTGAAATTTAATAACGTGTCGTTATTCGATACTCTGTTAATCTTTCTATTGTCGGATTAGCAAACCAGATTGCGCATATATGTACACTTTATTGTACGAGTAATCGTCCATTGCATATTATGGCTTAAAAAAATCTATAATGGTCACTTGTTTTGTAGCATTAAGGGGTAACTGAACTGCATGTTTTACTGTGGGGAAATTTTAAAACATACTTTTAAAAAAACTACTTGTTATAATACAAAAATAAAAATTGATAAAAATACATGCAGTATTTTTGTAGCTACTGCATGATTAAAATTTCATAATTTTCCCATGTATAGGGAATTTTTAAAAAATTAAA
>JAQGCC010001030.1:0-27398 GCA_034698905.1 Xestoiulus laeticollis | reverse complement strand
AAAAGAATGCATTTCAAATTGCAGCCTGGAACTTGCTGTGCTACGGAGCGCTCGTCTTGCGAGGTCCAATTACTCCCGTTTACGGAAGATTCTATAGTGGCAATGCGGGGTGGGTCAAAAGTGAATTTCCTGCCAGTACTTGCTGGCTACATTAATAGGTTTTACGCGAAAAACTACGTTTTTTTATACTGTATTATTTCAAAGTTGTCTTCTCTCCCTTTTCAAGACATCCTTTATGGATAATCCCATTAGCACAAATCGAGACCGTTTAAATGAATTAATGGAGAGTCCTCCATTCTTTAAGTATTTTTTTGTGAATGCTTGCAAATTGTTTGAGTGGAACGAATCAACATTTACTTTTGCTACCTGCTTTGAATACTTTCGTATACTCTATGTTGGTTTCTGTGCATATTTGTATGTTTAGTTAACTCAACCCTACATCCTTTAATGTACGCAATTCCCAAGTCTATTTTCTCATTTAAAATTCTAGCGTTATATATTTGGTTCTATACATTTGCATTTTTAAGTGCTTTAGTTATCACGCTAGAAGACCTCGGGATATGATATTCAACCATTTTTATCAAATGGAAATTTTGTAAGCCATTGTTTGTGTTTTTTTTCATATTTTTTAAACTTTGGAATCACTTGTGGATATTTCATAATTTCCATTCTTGCGCTATTTGAACATATTTTCCATGCCACGTATTGCTTTAAAATTTAGTGGAAATTTAGATCTATAGAAAAATCTTTGAAGTAAAATAATTACAGGTACATTACATGTATTTTCTAATTTTGAAGAGCTTGAAATCATAATTATGGTAAATGTGTGCATGTGTGTACTTAGTATATTCATATACATTATAATGTAATGTACATGTATGTAAGCTTTTTGTTTTCTCAATTTCATGGCAATTCATGGAGAACCAGTAGTGTATAAATTGCTATAATGTACAACATGTAAATGAGTTAACATTCGCAATTTGAGCGTGACTACAATTGTATTTAATTCACTTCAGGCGCGACTTTGCCATTCAGGCAATGAGCCCATTCAACAAATTTAAAATTTCAAACCAACTTGTAAATACCGCAAACTCGCTAACATTATTTACATATACAGTATATACTCATGTACAAGCAGTCGACCATCTACAGTTGCCTATATGTTTCTGTTTAACATACTGTACATGTAATAGATAAGTTAAAATGTGGCAAAGGGTGAGGAGAAAAACTACACTATAAATCGTAAATGCATTTGTGAATTGATAATATAATGTACATGTACATGTACAGTAACTCTCTAAGCTGCGAATGTTTTATAATCTTTAAGGTCGCGATCGACATTTTAATGCTTGTAAAGTATTTTGTATAAAAATCCTTGAAAACATTCGAGCGTTTTAAATTTTTAATACAGTGTTGCTTAAGTGTTCATCTAGCGCAAGAGGGCAAAAAATTAATCAAGAACTTTATTAGTCTTAAGAAATTAATCTTCATTGTTTTTACCAAAGTTACTGAAACTCAGTTTAATCTTACTTGTACGTCTATATTACATTATATCGTCATGAGCGCAAACGTTAATCTTTACAATATTTTACCTTGGATTAATTACTCATTGTGTTTCTGCAAGTATAAAACGGTAGGCATCTACACTGTACATTATTTTACATTTTACTATTTTGTTATTATTATTAAGCAACATTTTTCAGTGCAAAACTGTGAGTATACATTATGACTGTCGATGATCATAACTGTACATTGTACAATTGTACATGCACAGTATATTGGTAAATTTAAAACCCCATTGATCAAAGAAATATTTCTAATATGGTTTAAGATATTAAATAGTATTTGTCAAGGAATTTTAAAAGCTCACAGGTGATTTATTTCAAACTATGGACCAGCCTTGAAGCTGGGTTGAGCTTCTGACAACAATTTAAAGGTCATATTACATAATTTTTCTTGCAAAACTCGGAATAAATTTCATTAAATATCATTCTATATAAAGCCATGATGTTGATTAATTACTAAATGTACATTACATGTATATCGAACATGCACATTAAATGGTTCACATTGATTTTTTTATTTTCTCATTTTTTTAACTTTCTTGAGATTATTTAAATGTCATGCGTTTTTGCACCACTCTTTAATTAACATCGCAAATTAATCACCTTTCAAACCACAAATTTGAAAGCACCGGAGGAATTTTTGCACAGTTTTTTTATTAAATAATAGCTAAATCCACTAGCAAATTAATTGTTATGCAGAGATAACGATTTTCTAAAACCGGGATCTTATAGTGAATATGCTCAAGCTAATTAATTTAATGCCAATCTACCTGAAATCCAGGCGCTGGATTTTTTTGTTTTAGAGACTGCATGATTACTTGGAGGAAAATGATTGCAAATCCGGCAGACGGATTGTCTCCTGAATGCCTTACATGTACAGTATGCTGGTTGCTAAGGTTATTTTTTTCAAAAATGACGTCACAAAAGCCAACTTTTAAAACAGGCAATGAACTTAAACTACACAGTAAATGTATACCCATATCGAGAAAAAAAACAATAGGTAATCATGTAATGTATATGTACATTACATGCATGTTCATCATTTATACATGTAGGCCTTATTATATGTTAGTTCAGAATGTGAGATGTTCAATAAATACATGAAATGTAGCCTAAATGTACATGTACCTACTATTCATGTACTTTGTAGTATTAACGTATACTTTATAAGATGCACGTATACTACATGTAATTTATTTTCAATGAGGGAATTTAATTAACAAGCATGAGATAACATATAATAAACAACACCGTATATAGCGTTCGACTAATACCAAAACTATAATTCATGCCACTTATCTCCCCAACGCCGGAATTTCACTAATTTTAGATTTCCCGTAAGAAATTTGCAGTGCTGGTTTTGTGAATTTTATATAGCATTACGATGCCATTGGGAGCAAAGACCTTTGCATCGCCTTTGGCTAGGGATTTCCTGTATAGTTCAGATGAGCATGTTGTGGAATTCTTGTAGGGAAGTACATGTATACTGTATATACTTTTTTCAATCTTCCAAAGAATTTGCATTTGTAGCCAGTCTCCATGTCATATCCAATATCATGGTCCTTATCTGTTGCTAAGGCGCCGTTTCCTTCGCAAAAAGCCAAGAAGTCTTCAGAGACTGGCATTCATCTTTAGATTTGCCAAAGGCCAGTTCATCATCCTCATTATGGATGTGGTCTCCATCATGCAGTTAACTAGGCAATGTAGCCACAAAAAGCGGCTCTTTACTCTAGGCTTTCTGTTTCTATGGGATCTTAAAAAGTTGGATTTTGGTTTCTGACAAGTTTTTTCTAACCATGGTTTAGGAATTTTATTTTTCTTAATGATAGGAGCATTGACATCAAATCTGCCTTACTTGCTTAAATTCAGAAGTCATAGACTCGAAAACACAAGATCATAGACTGGGTTTTACTACTTCAATTAGACATTAATCAGATGAAATTGCCATCGTTGCCGATTTTGTTTAATGTGGCTATATGTTTAGCTATAGAACTGTTTTATTTTGCTGGCAGAAAGTAGACAAAATGTTGACAAACAATGACCCTGTTGAGCGCGGAAGTCAATAGTAGTAAAACAGTCTTGTGCAAACATTTTTGTTGTAGGACAAAATAATGGCCTTAATGGCTTTGCAAACTTAGAGCTTGTATTGCTTTGAAAAGGTCGACAACTGAAGTACTGGTTACTATTCTTCGCAGTACTTTAGCTATCTTTTATCATAGTGTTTGTGCATTTTCGCATGAAATAGGATGTGGTCTTTTCAAATCATTAATGATTAGCAAGTTGCCTGTAAATCCAGGTTATTATATTTGGCAAACAATATTGATGAAACTAGAAACATATTGCTTCTTGTCATAACAAAGGAAATACATTGGATTTTTAATAATGGGTTCATGATGATATTGGTTTTAATATCCCATGCAACGAAGTGGGATGGCCTCCTACATGAATATTTAATATTTGCATAAAACTGAGTATTTTCCAACAATATATATAGCGAGCATGTGAAAAAAATGAAATATGGTAACTAAAAGAAAATCATATTTCATAAAGTCCATTGCCACTATCCAATATTTCAGGCATTTTTTGTATAATAATTTGTGAAAAATGGCTTAAAATATAAATTTTGATTCATATCCTATCTTGGCAGATTAATTTGGTCTGACACCATTGGAATGAAATGTTTATATATCGCGTGTGCATTCTAAATTAAGCAGTATATGAGTAAAAATTGCATCAATTCACAATGCATTATATCAGCATACAATGAAATACATGTATCTTTTATAAATAATATTACCCCGTTACTTCCGGCATGAATGGATCCAATGCTCAATTACTGAAAGTCTGATAAAACCAAAGTGGTTTTCTGATTTTATGCGCATGGTAACGCTGATAAAAGGTACTTAGGTCATTTTTATGGAGTTTTTACTCCTATGTAATTATGAGAGCTTGAAAAGTACTGTATAAGCATAATTGCATTTTAAAGGAAGATAGGCTTGTTAAATGATTTCCAAGAAAGCATATGAACAAAATAGCAGTCATTTGAATAAACCACAAAATTTGTCGTAGTTTCTTTTATCTCCCATTCACTGAAAATTACTAAAATTATATCTCATAAGCACTACTTGCATACATGATATATGCAGGGTGGCATGTACTTGACACTATGCGTAACGATTTGATGGAATGGACTGTATAGATCTAGCCAACTAACTCAAAAATTAAGTTGAAGGTTTATGTGAAGTGCACCCTCACGATGCCAGGTTGTCCGTTAAACTGAAACCTATCGCCAGAAAAATGGCAATGACTTCTTGAAATATAGCAGATAACTGGTTGTATTTTAATGATATCACCAGTCTGCACATTTAATTCAAGTAATTAAATGCCATTTACGTGTACTGAAATGGCATGACTGTAACATGTGTTAGCAGCATAAAACTTGGACGTGATTTAAGGACCTACAGTGTATCTTAGGGACCGTCCATAAATGACGTCACGCACTAGGGGGTTAACACATTTGTGTTGATGTGTGTCGTCGGGTGGTTTAAGAAATGTGACGTCACATCAAAAAAGGGGGGAGGGGGTTCAAAAATTTCCAAAATCGCGTGATGTCATTTATGGACAGCCCCTTACCATGGTATCTTATCCATAGAAGGATGAAGTTATGAGCTGCAGTATAAATAGGTAAATGTAAGAATTGCTCCAGGTTGATGCATGTCACATGGCATCCTATTATTTTAATGTCTTCCAACAAAAAAACAATTGTCCAACTATCTTTGATTCCAAAGTACCCAATAGGTATATATGTATAAAGTTCTATTGCTTGTATGAAACCTTGAAAATAAAGGAGCAAGTTAATAGCGTCTCTTGTGCAGCCATTTGAAACTGATGTGTGGCAAGTTTTCATCCACAATGGCTTTATCCACAATGTGCTGCTAGAGTGAGCAGTGAGTTGTAGCCGTTTTCCAATTCGCCATTGTGTTTCTCTAACACTAGTGACCACAGGTCATCAATGGTCACTTTCGACCTTTTCTTTCTCGCGTAAACAATGTCATTGTTCAGTGGCTTCGTGTAGCCGCTCAATAAATGATTGACACGGTGATGAATTTTTCATCCTTATAAAGTAGATAGTGTATAGCTATTAGGTTGTTTGGAAATCCCGCGGCGTGATATATGGTATAAAGGTAGGTTATAGTGAGGAATCTATAACTCGATTTATGACTAAACCAAAATGGGTATCTCAAGAGACTTTAATTCGCTGTTTAAACGCTTGTCCCGAACTTATACCCTAGTGGGCATCTCCTGCGCCTTACACGGACTTTAATTCAATTATGTAAGCTGCCGAAGGAGCAGGTAATCAAGCTGATTGCATTTATTTCGTTTTCCCTTAATTGCAATAGGGTTATTTCACATTGGCAACAAAATCAGGGTTTTGCCCGCTGCGCAGTTCATTATCAACTTAATTAAGCTTACATGTATGAAGCGCTCCGTCGCGCGCACTTTCAAAAATTTACGAAAATTATCACGATTTTACACTTCTCTGGTCCATCCATTTCAATGGTGAAAACCTGGTAATCAACCCATTCACTGTTTTAGATTAAATGGGCTTTGACGAGCAATTGCAATTAAAATTAGTCATTTATAGGTTTTATTTTTTCTTATTTCTGTTATTAAACAATTACAGTGAATTTTTTTAAACCAACTCACCAGAACGGTATACAGTTAACCTGTCTAATATAATCCTGTGTAAAATAATATCCTCTCTAAAATAATAAAATGTGTGGTTTCCGACTTAAGACACATATAAAATGATAACCTCCATAAAGTGATATTTAATGATTTTTGTTGTTCCAAATGTTTATTTATGAGGATTGCATATGAAGAATAAGCATTTTTTCTAAATTATTTTTTATTTAATTTTGTAAACTGTTAGGAACAAATCGAATGTACGAGGAACTAGTATAAATATTCTATTATTTGTTTAAATTTTTGTTTATATATGTTTATATTCCATTTCATGAAAATATCTCCATAAAGATTACCAAACCCTCTACAATTATAAACTTTACAGATATATTTCCATGAAATATGGAATATACATATACATAAACATACAAATTTAAACAAATAATAGAATATTTATGCTAGGTTTTCGTAATCATGTTTGTCAAAGTATATTTAAAATACTACAATGCTAGTACCTTAAACACCTTACATCTACCATCGTACATCTTAAACTAGTATTGTATACGTTCAAAATGTTTGGTGCTTGATACCATAAAATCAATTAAATGTCCTTCAAGTGTCTGTAGCTCAAAAAACGTATGACAGCTCAGACCGTAACGTTCAGCTTAAACGTGCCACTACAATTTTGCTGCTAAAGTATTTCATAAATTTTGTCAACAATATCCCTCTTTCAATTCAGAGAAAGCAGTATCGATATTTTTAACTGAAAACACTTGTAACACTGATGCAAAAAGTAATATTTGTCCGTTATAACATGCGTGTCAGCATCATTTTTTCAAATCAAGTTGATATATGCTTAACACGCTGCGATCACACATTTCAGGGATCGATCACTATAAGTGCATGCAGTCCCTTATAAATTACATCCATCAAGATGTTTCTATTTTAGGTATCTCTGTGCTTTCTGATTAAACCAGTGTACATAGTCTGATTTAAGAGCTGTGTTCACCAAAACAGCATTATAACTAAGTACGTTATTTTCAACTGTAATTGTATCAAGGCAGAAAGGGTAGTCGTATTCCTCTATCAAAAAATGCTCTTGAAATTCACTGATCTGACATGCAACATGCTCGTGTATCCCTAGGTATGTGCTTATCATAAAAATGAACACATGCATCCCGTGGAAGAAGACCTTTGCAAATGCCATTGTTTTGGGTTTTCACACACGTCCTTCCCAAGGGTTTCAACCAGCATCCAGGTGAATAATTTAACGCTTCAGAATTGAGTGTATTTTGTATGTGTGAGCTCCAGGCGAATCAATATCTCTCTGTCTCTTGGCGGCATCCTCTGCTATTGGACGCTACTGGTTTGACGTCATCAGGGCCCAGAAGAGCCGACATTTTCTTCGAGGGTTTGGATCTATTGATTTTTACTCCCTCCTAACCCTAGTCAATGGAAAAATGCTCTTCTTGCATCCTCCCTTGCCTTACTTTGGAGATGCAAGCAGTGTTGCACGGCAGCAACGACTCGCATTGTAACAAGTGCAAAGTTAGTTGCATCCTAACGGTAGGACATTTGCTGCTGCGTTTGATTTCAGGTGTGCATTAATGTCCTTTTAAACACTTTTATTCCATTAAGTAAATAACTCAAATCTACAATCTGTAATTTCACTTGCTGCTTTTGCTAAATCGAGATCTTTGCTGCTGTTTTTAAAGTTTTTCCATTTTAGCTACAAGCATCCGACTGCCAAACTCCTCTTTATTGCAATATCACTTTTAGCCCTCGTACAGTGATCCAACTTTTTGCGTTTTTGTCCAAGATTGCACTTTTTTGGTCAGACTTGTTTGCGTTCTTTTGCAAAAAAAAAACTTCAACCTCTGTATTCATGATGCTGGTGAGTACTGTTGCATTTGGTACAGTGAACGTAAAATGTTTGCATGCAAGCTCCTACTTGACACTAAACAATTGGTGCCTTTTTTTTTGCGTGATATATCTTTTTTTATACTATTTTTCTGCATGAGAAGTGTGCGAGTATTGATCTTTCAGCTAACTCTGTCAAGGGTAAAATCATCGTAAATCACAACTCTTATCACTGCCTTGACGCTGCATTTTGTTTGCACTTCGTCACAGCACATAAGTGCAATATCACTCTTGTAACATACTGGATTGATTAAATTGTGCAAATTGCAAACCTTATTTATAGGTGGTTTTCGTACCCACAGTTATTTCGGACTCGTCATGAGCACGATAAATTATGTACTATTTTACAGACTGCATTTCTTTGTATTTAAATGATGTTGGAGCTAATGAGAAATAAGATGAATTGAAATGCTGAATAAAACTTTTCTGCCATCTAAAAAAAACCTAAGGAATGTACTTTAAACTGTTAGTCTGCTTTTTTTGTGCGTAGGATGCACAATACTTCCTTGGATTAAATTGTCACTTAAAAATGGGTGCTTCCTAACCTGAAGATCTCACTGATTTAAACCTGTTTAAATGTAACGGATAGTGTGTCTCAGAACAAACCACTAAAGCATCGATTGACTAATTCATGTGTTAGCAGTAGAGTTTTGTACCAACTTTTAAACTGATTTTTCAATACATGGCACAAAACTCCTAAAGTATAGGCAATCACTGGTTGCACATACGTACTGCAGGTAAGCTCGATTAAGAAAAGAATTTCTTTTACATAAATTATGGTAAAAGAAATTTATTCTAGTCACGGAACTATTCCTACACAGAAACGTTCCGTCATATTAACTTTTAAATTAAATTCAAATTATCTATTTTTCCCCATAGTTTCTGATATAATCAAACTAACATTCAGGATTATAAAACTAGGCATGTCCCACAGTATCTCATCCCAATGCATGTTCAATTTTATTATAAAGCCAAAATTATTCATATGAATTTGAATAATTCCGATACTCGTGTCAACTAGGAATACAATTTCATTTTTTGAGGCATATTGCAACTGAATCGACTTTTTTGTTTTATATCAAATTCAAAAAAGGATTAAATTGCAACTTTGAAGAATATGGTGTTATTCGAAATTTGTGAGGTAAAGTAAAGCCAACGATTTATCTTCGTTTCAGTGCTTTGGTTGTCAAGCGCGGTGAGTTTAGGATATATATATATATATCTGCGGTGAACATGTAAACACGTAGATTATTTACGTAATATGTTTTTAACGTAGTAAACAAGGACAGCCAGGCTTAAAGTTAGTGTATAGAAAATCAACTATAAAGCTTACATGAGTAGAATTTTGAAAAGGATTAATTGGATATGTTAAAACCTCATTGAAGATGAGCATTTTAAGAATTTGGATTTAATACATCAGTCTTAACTTAATTGCTTAGTAATATAATTTGAAAGACTCATGCACGGCAATTGAAATATCGTCTGTAATTATTTTCTGATAACTAAGCGGTTTTAAAAGAGACATATAATGAAAATAAAGAGATCCTTAAGCTTATTTTAATCGCCCATTACCATTCAATTAGAAATCGTTGCTATACACAACATTTTTGCACCACTATATTCGATTTCCTTAATTGAGCACTCACAGTAAATTACCCCCAAATATAGTTGTTATAACAAGATACTTCATAAATGTCAAGAGTTAAAACTACATCAAGAGTGTATTAGCAGTCGACCATTTGGCCTTTTCAAACACCTGTTAGACATAAGCTAACTTCGTATATATTTTGCAATGCTATAATGCCAAACCATTAGCTTAATTTCGTAGGCGAAGGAGTGAGTTAAAGCAGACGTTTTGTGTTTTGTTCCAACATTCACTTGTTTGTATGTCCAAACAATTTAAAATATAAAATACAATTCTCAACGACATTTCACAATTTTGGATTATAAACTTGTAAGTATATTAAATATTTATAAGACTATTCAACTTACCTAAAATGAATAAATATGGACTAAATATTTCGAAATTGAACATTCTGCACTGCATGCATCACGTCATATTAATCTATAGTGCCAAAGTTTTCTTTCGAACTTTGATATATGAGCATTGCAATTCAGAACGTTATTGAAAACTTCAAATTATTTATTTTATCCAAATCATATTAAAAGGTTAAATAAAAATAACAAAATCATTAAAAAGGTTAAATAAAAATAACAAAATCATTAAAAGAAATAATTCTACAAAGAATCAGCTATTAAAAGTTAATAACAAATTATTTGATATCATGGTGATTATAGGTCCACAATAGGTTTTCTTACTAAAACTTTTTTTATGAAATCCAATGACTGTCTAAATGACATTTTGATATGAATCTCATTTCAACTTCCTCTTGAAATCGTTAGTTGGATAAGCTTCGTTGCTTTACATAAGAAGTAAAAATATGTAACCGGACGTGGGCCTCTACGTCAAGGCCTTTACGAATGAGAAACGCAGATTTGGAATAATAAGTTTGTTGTTTTAGTTAAAAGCGCTTGTGCACCCCAGAGTGCTTGATATGTAATTATAAATCAGTTTAGGTTCAGTAAAACCGTGATCCATGTTATAATTCACTGTTGATCCAAGCCAAAATCATGAAGAGTATGTTTTCAGAATAAACTACAGATTATTTGTCTAAGACGACCCATTTAAACTGTTATCAGAATTGATATTAATTTGAACTCTGACGTCAATAATGAAGTCATGTCAAGCTGCTCATGCTTTTGAAACTTCCTTTATGCATGTGTTTAAAATAATCAGTGTCTACTCTTGTACCTAGTCCTACACAGAATCAACAATTTGGATTAAAAAAGAACCAGTGGAAGGGCATCCAAATTTCAGAATTAATTAAATAACAATGTGAATTTAAAAACAGCATTGAAATTGCTGCTCACATGTTATGACTAAATGCCAGAGTTTGCTCATCGTGTGGGGGTAGCGATTATTTCAAATGGCTAATTAAACTTCTCGCTTGCATCGTGATACGGCCATGAAATGGTATTATTGAAGCTGCTATTTAATTTGTTCTTCGTTTGGCTTAGACTAATTCACATAATGATCTAGTGTGTTACTGCTCTACAAACGTGGTGTATGACACAGCCTTGAATATATCGACTATAATGGACGAAATTAGGCAAGCGAAAATATACACGCTTTATATCGGGATTACTGAGGGATGTTTGATGAGACACGTTTGAATCTCAACTTGTTACTAGAATTGTAAGTAAAATCTGTCTATAAAATAGCTCTCTTCTTACGTTTATCTGATCCTGGCTCCACTAATTAAAATTGCTTGTTCATCCCAACTGCGTTAATGGTTTCTGTTTAAGTTGTGTTGTTAACAGCAGTTAAGTATTTTTTAAATATTCTTTAATATCGTTTAATAAGAAAAATAAATAGCAACAGCTGTTTTGCGGAATTATTTTTATTGATTTTTATTAAACATATTACAAGTATATCTTTTGTCAAAATGAAAAAAAAATATTTGGCAAAGTCTACTAAGTGCACTTTTTTACAACTTAGTATAATTTGTAGTATACTTTCGTAAACTTCTAACGACACTTTACAGTAAAGTATATCAGGAAAATATTTATTTGATTTTCAGATGTCGAAAATGTATACAATTTAGTATACTTTGTATTTAGAAAAGCAAACGTAAGTATTTTCTTTTGACAAAGGATGCAATTTTATTTATTAATTACTTTTTTATTGTGGGTTTTATCTACTCAGATTTCGCAGAATTTTATTTTATTTAAAACAATGTTGTCGATCTAATCTTTGCTGGAAATGATCAATTTTTTTGGGATGACCACTTGCATTTTTAAATTAAAACTATACTGTTAGTTAGATATGCATGAAGTTATATGATTATATTGAGATAACAGCGAGCAAATATTGAATTCAGAATTACATAATGTGCGTATTTTGGTAACGTACACGTACGTGAGATTTGATTTACTTTCATTAAACTTGCTAGGATTGAAACAATCTGTGGCCCATTAATGCTACATAAAATGTTTCAATGACATT
Organism: Xestoiulus laeticollis; assembly: GCA_034698905.1. Classification (NCBI taxonomy): domain Eukaryota; kingdom Metazoa; phylum Arthropoda; class Diplopoda; order Julida; family Julidae; genus Xestoiulus; species Xestoiulus laeticollis. The sequence goes on along the minus strand of JAQGCC010001030.1, from coordinate 15,161 downwards.
TAGCATAATTTATAAATTGTGACTTGAAAATTTGTATAAATAATGGTGTATACTGGGCTCTAGTAGTATGAAGGATGCTTCAAAGGTTCATGTCCTATACGACTCATTGTTTGTATCTATATCAGGTCACGAACTTGAATTGATCTTAGTGAAGGATGTATTTATTATCTTGAATATAATGAGTAGAAGAGATCAAATATGATATTAAAGGGATTTGCTATTATGCGGATGGATACGTGTATGGTGAATGAATGAGAATTGTAATCCCAGACTGCCCTTTTGTGAAAGTACTTTTGCCAAATAACAAGATATTTATAAGATATTTAATTAACCCTTCTACTTGTACCATACGTTACATTGGATGGTTTGAATATCTTGCAATTATTAATCCCGTTCCCTATAATTTGGGTTTATACATGTACTTGTATTAACTGGTTTCTTTTAAAAGGTTTTCCCCCAATATTTTTCAATTAAAAAAAATTGCTCCGTTTTTAAATAATTAGTTATTGAATTCTGATATATCAATTATCTATTCAGATTCTATATTTTCAAATAATTTAACTATCGATATTGAGTTCATCCCTTGTACATTTCCTACTTATTAAATATATCTTAGCTTAAAACAGGCTGAAGCACGAAACTGGAGTATTGAACCTAGCTAGGTCATTGAAAATTGATCATTCGATAAAGGATATAGCTTATTTTATATACAGCTGTATGCGATGCTTTATGCATGTATGATCAACAGAGTCGTGGATCCATATATCAAACTTTTGTATGAGAATGGATTTTGATATGAGGACTTTTGCATGCGTTCAATAATAAATATTGCAATATTGAATCACGAATGCTTGATGCATATTGCAACTTTCTCAAGGGTTTTATATAAATCTTCATATTATATTAAGAAAGCTGTTATATGAATTTTTTTTCTAAAAATACTCAATATGATTTGCAATAAAAATTGTATCACTGGTTAAATATTAACCAAAGAGTAATAAACAAAGCCCTAAATATAAATTGGCAGCTGATTTTAATATATTAACAAGGCTATAGCTCTTAAGACAATTAAATATATTCAATTTAAGGAAGTAGGGTTCGGGTCATGTTCGGGGTCATGATATCTTTGTCACTCTTTTCTAAATTTTCAAAGTAAAATACAAATTACTAAACTTGTCGAATGATAACGATAGCATTATCTATTGAATACCTGGTAATTGATAAGCTTACAAAATTAATATCGAATTCCGATCTAATTAATAATCCATTCTGCCATATTCAATTAATTAATTGGATGACTGCATGTTTGCTTCACTTTGGCAATGATTACAGACTTTGATTAATACTCGGGGCTTTGCCCTATCTTTCGTATTTTCCTCTGAACTTTATTGCAACCTCCACTTGGTGATGATAAAAGGAGATAGTTCAAATGTCATATTTGCATTTTTTGTATAAAGCATCAGTTGAGAAATATACAACACATATGTAATATGGCTGAAAACCAATGGCAAAAGTAGCAAATTATGAATAAATCTAACGTTAATGTAACGGCAATTAGTAGTGTTCAATAAAGCTGAATATAAATTAGTCCCAAATGAAGCAGCTACATAAAAACACCTCGATTTTTAGGTCAAAGTCCTAAAGATGTGCAATAAGCGGAATAATATCGTGTTTAGGCGATGCAATTGCGGAACGTTCATGATTATTTATCAACACTATGACGCGTATCAGGAAATTTCATCGTGAAAAAGTACGTAAAACCGGTAAATAATTAATTCCCCCTCACCACTATATAAATAATAGCTATCCAAGATGTGTTCCTACGTTTATGGGTTTTTATTTCCGATTCTCAAATATCAACGGCTTTGTTTATAGCCTGTGGACGTGCATTTAGGCCAACGTGCTATAGAAGCTAGGCTATTCCAATACCGTCTTATTCTAGTTTACAGGTTGTGAAACCTGGACTTAATTATGTTGCGATTAGTCCAATTCCCACACGCATGTTTTGTAGACGGTCAATTTACTATCTTCTTTTAATGAGAACGAGGGAAATGATGCTAAAAAATAGTAATTCGTAAATAAATCATGCTAATGTTTTTCGATAGAACCACAAATGGAAATACGCCTTTGAAAGTGCGTAGTCCTTTTGTATACTGCATGATTGTAGTACATGTATAATAAATTCTATATGTACATGCACATGTAAAACGCTGTTGGAAATGAGATAATCCCTAAGGTATCATTGAGAAAACTTCATGAAACCTAATAATGGGACTAATAATGTAGAACCTGTCTAAAATAATGCTGTATAAATTAATATTCTCTCTAAAATAAAATCTGCCGATCCCGTATTGGCACCCATGAATACATAATAAACCTCCATAAAGTGATATTTAATAATATTTTATTGGTCCTAAGATTTTTCAAGGGAATATCAACAATGGAAGTATTGTAACAATATCAAACATGGAAGCAAAAATGACAGGGAGATGTAGGGGAATTAAGCTTTGCCTTGTGATACCCGATAACTACTGACTCATTCTTTACATGTACACATACAGTATATACATGTATAATTACCAATTTTGCAGCTGTTTAAATAGTGTCGACCAATAGCTAATGACTCATGAAGGATTCAAAAAGGGGATATTCCCTATTTTGTAACATGTTTACAGATGAACCTGTTTGAAATAATAACCTGTCTAAAATAATATTTCTCCCTGGTTCTATACTGTACTACATATTCTACTGAACAATGTAGATATACGTATTTTGGTATTTGAAAGTGCCTAGTCCTTATTGTGGTAGTAGTTACATACATGTGCATGTATTTCTATGTATATCTATGTTCAACCATTTGTGTTCTTGTAATGAAAATTGCAACACCTTTTATGTACATGTAGATCGTTGTTGGAAATGAGCTAAATATCCCTAAGATTTCCTTAAGAAAACTCCATGGAACATAATAATGAGGCTAGTGATCTCAATAGGGACATATATTCAGACATTTATATAAGATTTGATAAGGCTAGTATGAGATCATGCTATAATAAGCACATATTCTCAACAAGATTTATGATTTTTATTTGGGATAACAATAGGATGTTCCATAACCCCACATGGGTCACAATCAAATAGATTTTTCTCAATGGATTTTTCTCAAAGCTTATACTGCAAGGCCACAGTAACCAGGAATTTTTTCGAATGCAGACAAGATGGACCAATCCAATCGCTATATATCGATACAAACTTGTGAACCCTCGTAGTCTTGGATGAATCCATCGACTTTTAAACGATTTCAATATGTCAGAGAATCACAGCTCTTTGCCTCTTACGTCTTGGTTTTTATATGTCCCTGTCTGCCAGTTCTATAAGTGGCAATGAAGTTTACCTGTGCTAACTGTAAATTATATTATGACATTGAAGCCAGCATTGTAATAGCAATCTTGGCATTTGAAATGTCGGTGCGTGGTTGTAGAGAGGATGAAACGTGCTTGAATTACTAAAAATGTGTGATATGCTTTTTCGGAGCAAAACTCGGTGCCCTGTTTTATTATCCAGAGAGATTATATGTCTTCCTGTTGATTCAAATATATTCTAGAGAAACTCTTGTGTCTGATTGCATTTGATCAATATGTTACAAATCTATCTGAGCTTATTTTTAAGCTTAACTATTCACGTCACGAGTTTTAGTATGGACTAAATTCGATGCCTAGCATAAAAATAAGAAAATAATCCTGATTGAGTTAGAAGTGCGAAAATTCATCTACTACATTGTTCTTTGTCAAAAGATACTTTTTCACTTTTCATTAAAATGAGGGAAAAAAAACTTCCTGACATGCTCATAATTTATCATCCTTATCTTGTAATTCAAAGAGGCTTTTTTGACAATTAAATTAACCTTGAAAATTGAAAGAAGGTGAAAAATGAGTGTAATAACCCAGTGTCAAACGCCTCGTTATTGGAAATCGCATACCACCAAGCTTTTGAAATTTAACAGACATAATATAATAATCGGTATGTGTTGATGAAATTTGAAATCGTTGAATGGGAACCTCATAAATGTATTGTTCAACGATGGTGAACAATTGAATTGAAATTGCCGTCAAGTACGTTGCCCCTCTTAGAAATCAAGAGTTCTAGTATTAAACGTCTGAATATTTTACATAAAAATATCTATAAGAATTTTATCAGGCTCATTAGTTTATACAATTTCTCGGTTCAAATGATTACGTTATACGCTGTGCTTCAAATACATGTCAATTGACAGAAGAATTGATGCAATTGGGATGCTTGGATAAGTTTAAACGTGTATTGATTTTAAGTGAGGCAAATGGGACAACATTGTGCTGAAAGCAGATCCACATTTTCCTTGTAGTCATTTCGTTGATGGATGTTTTCAAGTTTGTAGCTTTTATTTGAGAGTGAAGATAAAATGGCTTATCGCTATTCAACTCAATTGCAAAATCTTGGCCTTTGTGGACTTTTTCATGCACTTCATCGACTCTTGGAAACCAGATTGGCTTTGGTCACGTGTCTTAATCATGCTGAATGAAATTACTTTTTTGTTCTGAATGTAGCATACCTATCTGAAGTGAATTGGTCCTTTGGATGTCCTGCTTTTAAGCCCTTCAAAGCATCTTTAAAAAGATTCCAGTCTTAATTGCTAATCTATTTGGTTTAAAAAATTGTGTTTGACACTTTCCATGTGATCCATAATTATCCATAAAAATCCATAATTAGGATATGCTCTTTAAAATATGATTATAACTTTAGCGATATACAGTAGAACATGCCTAAAATAATTCTGTGTAAAATAATATCCTCTCTAAAACAATAAAATGTGCCTACTTCGACTTGGGACCCATATATAAAATAATAAACCACCATAAAGTGTTATATCTTCTGTATAATATCTTCTTGATTTGGATATTCATTGTATATACATGCCTTAAGGGTTGAGAAAATATTGGCTGTTGAAATATGAAATTATGTGAACATATCCATAAACTCTTTTTCCATGGGACTAGTAATGAAAACTTTCTAGATCCAACTCCAGTGTAGTCCTTAAAATCCCATTTTCTTGAATTTGATGATGGCTTTCAAAATGGCCGCAAATTTGAAAGGTTTCAATACTTCTACTTGAATACACAATGCCGGTGAATGCTTCTTTCAGATCGATAAATAAAATTCAACTGGCGGTGACTTATTTTCATGGTTACTTTCCCATGAACTTCTAATACTACCTAACGATCAGGTCTAAGATATATTGCTGAAATTCTGCACTGGTCTTGCAGTGTTATGTAAAAGCGGAATAACCGTCTTCTCTAATCCTATCATCTCTTATAGGAATTTAGTCTTGTATGTGGCAAAAAGCCCTACATTTTGTCTTTGACGAATTTGTTTTTGAATAACTGCAGTGTTCGTTCGACCGTTATGTTGATGTGACAGTAAACATAGGTTTCTCCACCTTCCTTTTCACTAGAAAAGGACAACAGACGTCATTTCTTTCCCTATGCCCTTAAGCTTTAACTTGATTTGGAAAAGTAGCTAAAATGGTTCTTTATTGACTTGTTTCTAGTCTAGACTGAAAAATAGTTTCAAGATAAATTCAAAGATAGTTTCTCTAATGTTTCAAGAACCTTCTCATTTTTGCATTACAACTCTTCAGGATTGATGAAGCTAATGAAGTTTGCAATATGATTGTTACAAGAGCAACTGCCAAAACCATTCTTGGGAACACTCTTAATCTCGACATACCCTTAAATTGTAAATTTTGCTAATTTCATTAACATTTTGAAACAATACCAACAGCCTTAATGCGGTTTTCTTATTCAGTATAACCTGGTAAAAATGACCACCTTTCGGAAATTGGTTTTAGTGCATATACTTACCTAGATAAAAATAATGACCAGCTTGTGCCCTCTCTTTTGCAAATTTTCCATTGACAATGCATATAATAAAGTAAATTGGAATTGGAAATCCCCTTAAAGGGAAATGATATATTAATCATCATTCTTCCTGATTTAACCTTTACACTTCCCATTCCACCCAGCCAATCACATTAAAGCAAATAGCTTATGCAAATCTTATAATGTATATTGTATACACATATTATGATTAACCTTCTCTCAGTTGTTCATTTCATTCTTTAAATTACTGTAAGGTTTTGGAGAATATTTTTAAAATGGCACCAGTTTCATCAAAAATATACAAAAACTTTGCTTAAAGGATAAAATTCAGGTAAAAACCCAGCTGAACAGTTTCAATTTAGCAACAGCTAAGTGAATAACATTAAAAATGTAAAATTTGAGTACCTGAAACGTTATGAAGTGGACAGTTGTTTTTTCATACAATATGAACGTTACATAAATCATTCTTTATTTACTTTTTAGTGAATTTCTATCATTATATTTTTGTATTTCATTGTCATTATCTACATGTAGTATAACCACTTGTATAGGACCAACTTTGCCATTTTGTGAGTGGTCATTTTTAGCTTTACTGTACTTGGTTATGAAATAATCCAGAGATAATCATAAAATCGATGAAATACTGCGCATGTTGCCAAATGGGTGCAAAGGAAGCATTTTGAACAGTGCACAAATTAAAGATGGATTTTTTTTTATCATAGCAATTTTTTTTAAGTAAAACTAGCCTTCTGTTGTGTATGGGTCTCCTCATCATTCATATCCTCTAGGGAAGAATGTAAGTTGTTGTAGAAGGATACAAAGCACCTTAGTTAGCTATTACCGATGAAATAACTGTTCCTTTTTTCCCCCCAATACAAATCTTCATCGATGTGAGCTGAATATAAAAGGCACGTATAGAGAAAGTGAGGAGGAGAGTTGTAGGTTTAGAGGAAAGGGGAAAGGTAATGGAGGTAATTGGGAAGGATGGGATGCTGGGTTGCCATGACTACCATACCTTCACTTCTATCAGATTTTTTTTCAAGGTCGACTCAACATTTAAGGTTGTGTGTCAGAGAAGGCGGTTCCCTATTTTATACGGTGGGCTTATTTCGATTACTATGATACCTTCATTGCCATTTTTCTTCAGACATGAAATTACTTCTTTGAAATCTTATTAGAATTATTTTTATCCTTATGGGTCCTGGGACGTCTTGTTCAGACGATAAAACATAAAATTGCTTTTATTTACATTACTTCTCTGACTGGCATGTCATTCTTACCTGATTATCTTGTCTTATAAAACTCATTATATTCTTATATTTAATCGATTTTCAAAGTGCAATCATAAGTTAAAGAAGATATACAGTGTATGGTTAGAGTCCTATTGTTCTGGATCTTTCTCAAACGTTTCAACAGATTTAACGTTATTTTTTTGTCGTAATATTGTACAAAACGTAATGATAACACTACTGTTTGAGCAGTTAGTCTTCAATACGTTTTTGATAACGCAGTCTTTTGACAATAGCGCCATGCACCCCACTGGTACATTACCACACTAACGCATTGTCGTACTGTGCATGCGCAGTACGATACAAGACGGTATCCAAGTCACGCTGCTCATTTCTATTGTCATAGTTTTTATAAGAGTTCTGGTTATGCATATATTGCAAAACTGGAACATTTGTGTACCAACTATATGTATATCAAAAAACTCTAATAAGCAATTTAATGTAGTTTTAAAATTGCCAGATCCTCTCTAAAACATTGGAATAAAAGGGTTGTAAAAAGCAAGAATAGAAAACATGACGTCATTTTATCATAAAAGTAGCTGTCATTGCAAATCGAGTTATCTGAAAGCTGGAAGAAAGTTCTAGGATAAAATAAAATTATATTACTACAGTACATATACATTGCTTATAAATAAACACTTTTTCTTTAAAAATTTTTCCTGTAAATTATAATATCTTCATACTTACAGTAAAAGAAGCAGTTTTTTTATTACAGACATATTTTACGACTTTCCTTTGACTTTTATAAACATGTAATACTCACTATTTTATGATTCTTGTGACATAATACTCAATAGACCTTCAACTTCTGTATTTCTAAAGCCTTTTTTTTGGGCTTTCTAATCTAGGATGTAGTATTTCCATTGGGATTCACATAGGGTAATTTGATACTAGCCAGTCAATGAAAGCCAAATCTGTTTCTATTCCAAGGAGAAAATATGTTAAAGAAATCATAGTCTATTTTAGGTGATTTCCAATCATGTGTTGTTTGCTCAAGCTAGTTCAAGTTATCCATGAACTTAATATCATTGATTTCAATTGGTAATTGACATACACTGTACATTACATTGCAACTCGGCTATTAAAATTGTTGGTAGAAATAGCATTATATACCTTATATACGTTTGTATGTTTTTTGACTCCATTTAAATATTTGATAATTGAAAAATTAAATTTCATAAATATTCATGTTATGCCTGACCCAAGAGAACTGTTTTCACAAATTCACACATTTTCCAAGCTTTAATTAAAGTGCATTCTCTTCGTAGCTAATTTTGATTTGATAAAGGAGCGTTGAAGAACTTGAGCAACAAAAAAAAATCGATAAAGGAAATTTAAATTTCAAATTAGATTTCTGCACTGCATTTGTTGTTGGAAATAATGGCGGTTTAGAAACCTTGACATTGAAAAATTAAAAATCACTTCTGCGTATTGTAAATATTAAAGTTGTTCGTTGAACATTAAGCTAAACATTGGCCTAATTTTTTAAAGATTTAGATACACGTAATGCATGACAAGTCAACTGGATCAATAATAATTTTTTTCATAATTTAATGTCATATAGGACACTAGTATAAGATTTTCGTAATTATTTCAATCCTATTTATATTGTACATCTAAAATAAAATTGTAAGAATAATTTGCTATTCCCATGTCGGGGATACGTGTTATATAAGTTTTCAATTAAATTTCATGCATGATAGAGAAAAAAAATCAATAACATGGATAAGTTAACTGTTGTTAATCAGAGTAGGCCTATTGGGAATGTTCACAAATTGAACTTTTAATCTCATTTTTGTTATATACTCGATGGGAATTCATTTTATTAAATTGTCATATGCTCACGTTTATAACCTTTGTAGATTTTCGACTTTTGAAGTTCACGAGGGATTTCTATCATTTACAATTATCTCTTATTTCTTATTAGGTTTAAAAATAGACGAAACATATTTCGGAATATAAAACTTCATGACTAATAGTTTCAATCTTTTCAGTATTTTTATCAGCACAAAAGTAAAACTTGTAATTGCATGACAAATGCATTTGAAAGATAACAATATTTTCGTCATATTTTTGTATTTATATAGATGTTTATCTAACTAATTCCATAATATTGGCTTAAATTATAATTTCCAAATGACGCAGGCAACTATAGATGTAAATCATATTAAAAATAGTCATACTTCTTCTATGTATATCAGTGCCAGTCTTGCATGTTTCCAGAATGCAGGAGGATTTATAGTGCATATAGTAAATGAAGGGAAAGGATCCATTACTGCCATAAAAATAGGCTCGCATCATTGTGACAGCATACCACATGCCTAATATAATTAAAGCTAATAAATTTTCTTAGCTAATCCTTTACATCAAAAAGCAAAATCTACTCAAGGACGGCGTATGTCATGTTCATGAACACAATTATGAAGAAATCCAATACGTATATTATACGCTCTACGTCTTTCAGATATACGATGTAAGTATAGTTCATGAGAGATTTTTTGTTGTACGTGTAAGAAAATGTTAACTTCCATCAAGTTGAGTGCTCATCTTTTAATATCTGCACTGAAAGTTAGAAATATCCTTCTAACGAATATTGATTAGAAAATTTGCAAATTATATCGTCCTATTCATTATGTTCTTGATTATACACCCTGTTTAAAGGTCAAACGGTGGTTGGGTTTACGAGTTTTAGATATAGTGAGGTGAAGAGCATGTTGTCAAGCCTGTATTATATTTTATTATTGTTACCAGTAAGATCATTGTTCGAATGGTCTTTGGTTTGAAAACATATGAGCATAGATGTAATACTATATCCACACAACACTATTCTTGTGCTAAGGACAGTACTGCTTCCAAGTCATAATATAATATGACTATATGTCTAACAGGGGACTACTTTTCTCTTTAGCAAGAATTGGGTTGAACTTTTGAAGATTGAATTTCAAAGCTCGTTTATAAATATTTCAATAGAATGTTTAACAATAAATACAGTACAGTGTATTAGTAAATATTGCTGGGTAGTCTATAAGGTTAACGACATTTTATTTGATATTGCTTCATTTTTTGTGTGCACTTTTGTTTGATGATTTCGGAATGTTGTATTGAATAACGAATTTCGGTTGATAGAATACGTGATATTTATATTTTACAAAGCAGTGAGAAAATATGCTCTATTATGCTTCCTCAAATGCAAAAAAAAATTAGTTTCGACCATATGCCATTAGATTTATTTTCAATCCAAAGATTACCTGCTTACAATGGGATATAAAAAGTTTAGGATTTTAACTTGAGCTTTTCCTATTCAACCATAACTTTTAATTTGTTGTGTAATTATATGCAAGTAATTCCCTAAGAAGCTACTTGTTTTAATGTTTGCTTTAAACCATGTTAATATTGCATATTATATAAAAGGAATACTCGTTCTTTCGTTTTCCATAAGTTTTAGCGTATGTTTAACGCTAATTTTTACCACGTAATCCTGCTCAATTTTCATTTTTATAAAGTTCATATGTTTTCAAAATCGCATTCAATACTATTTAAAAGAATGGTCTTTTGTATTTGTTCGTTGAAGGGTCACTTTAGAAGTCCTGGGTTTTATGGATTTTCGATAAGCCTCAAAGCACAGTCTTGCATATATACAGCTTAATTGCTACTTGTTTTAATTCACCTACATGCAACACGACATTTATAATCGATAATGATACTTCGTCTTTCTTAACGTTTGCTTTTGCTTGAAATAATTGGTCACGTGGCGGTATAATTATGCAATGATTGATATGAACAAAGCAGAACAATCGTACAAGGCAAGCATAAGTTGTCAACTAAGAATTGTGATTATCCTTAACGGTATAATTTAAAATGCTTTTCATATGAAATTAAATAAATTCCCACATCTTCTAAATGCATTGAAGCTATACTACATTGATTACAATCATTTCATGTACGTTTTTAGTAGCTATTTATCGATTTTTAATGTTAACCTTATAATGGGCTTAGCAAGATCAGTATTCCAAGTTTCCAGTGTGCAATTAAGTGGATTGTAATTCAGTTTGTCGAAATTCCAGGACAGACTAACAAAATAGCTCATAATACACTATTCTAAGCGCATCACTATTCCAAAGCTAAAACCCAAATATCATAGCAGTCTATTGGCCAAAATCGCTATTTTGATGGGCCATCGTCATAATTGCATATTGGCCCCTCCATTCTCTAATATACTTAATCAAATTCCGGTGTTCCTTAATGGGTTTTTTGTTGAGTCCGCTTTTCGACGACTTACCTTTATGCTCGGCTGGAATTTCTGGACATTTGGCTTTCAAGGTCTCAGCTAATATTGATCTTGCATATTCGAATAAACATTGCACGCTTTTAAGCTTTTATGCCAGTGTTTTTCAATCGGTGTGCCGCGGCACACTAGTTCACAAGCTTGTGTGTTGGATAATGGTGAAATGTTCAACAAACATTACCCTTCTAATACATGTACACTATATGCTATCCCTAAAAGGAGGCAATCACTACGAACATACGAGTATGTAAAGTTTACCGAATTTCGGTTGCTGACGCATTATATAACACTGGGTCTGCATGTAATAATTTAACAATGTTGTTGCAAAAATATAAAAAAAATAAGAAATATTGGAATCGTGCATCGTATGACAATTTATTTCATTCAAAATCTATATGCATATGTATAAGGAAGAAAAGTATATATGACAGTATGTACATGTATATGTGTGTGTGTATGTGGTTGGAAAGTTTGGCATAGGGGGTCCACGATCCTAAAATGTCACCTCTTCCAAAAATTTTAACAGTTTCCCATGCTCGCATTAGAAATTAACTTATAAGCGGTGCATTATGGGTACATGATCAGCCGGCGTTAACTTAAGATATATTGTTTTGTTTACACACGGATTTTCTTTTAGTAGAGGGTAAGGGGTTAAGATGGAATGGACATCATATGGACAAGGGGTAGGGTAGGTCAATTGTGTTCACCAATTTTAACGTCATTTTGTGTACGTTGAGTTAAATATTTTTTACCTGCATTATGCCTATCTCTTCCTAAATACTATAAAAATAATTTTTTAGAAGCATGCATGTTTTAATTATTCAATGCGCTTACAAGATGCGAATGACGTCTATCGTTAATGCTAAGCAGTTTCTTTTTGTCCACATTTTTAATTGTTTCAATTTTCAAAGCTTTCGTATCTTGAATGTACAGCTTTTCAGTGCCTAAATACAGTATTCAACCCTCTTTCATTTTTGGTATATTTTTATAAGAAGCTTTAGGTATATATTTGTTTCTTATTATCAGTAACCATTGATTCTTGTTTATTATTAGAAATAAGTTAATGAATTACACGTATTAATTTGCAGAGCAACTAGTCATTGAACTCAACGGAGAATTAAATTTATCTGTATACACAAACAATCTAACCAGTATGGAATTGTATTTCTATTTTGGGCTCTGTTTATCTGCTAAGCTGCATTTTCTGCCTTAATTGAGCATTCAAAAATTTCAAGCGAGAAATCCAATTCATCCTCTAATAATGGCGTCTGAGAACTCCATAATCCCATGCATTCGGTGGTTGCATTTCCCTAAGGTTTACCGTCGCATCCATTTTTGAATTAAACAAAGCTGGTCTAGTTGATATACAGCTTCACTATAATGTAACTAATCGATAACTTGCATTGCGAATAAATGTTGAGCAGACGACTGTGAGCTTAGAAATTTGCATGAATTCCTGCCTATCGATTTTGCATGCACTGTATTACACGTGTAACTATATTCACTGAATAAAGTTGCGTTTAAGCCGATGGACCATAAGGAATTCCAAGTTTATAATGAAGTAGGCAAGAGTCAAAGTTTTCCTCAATGTATCCATTCCTACTGAATAAGAAACACTTATTGCTGTAACTAAACTACCAGCAGTTCATGCTACTGTTCCAGGGTCAAGATATGGCACCATATAAATGATTGTTTCATGTGGTCTAATCCACCTAAATGGCTTTGAGTCGCTTCTCCCATTGCATACGATCTTGATGTCACATGACATGCTCTAATCACTGGTAATGAATATGCAATGCTGAAGAGGGACTTTTTGAAACGCTTTTAATCATCATGCTTAACAATGGGTACCAGTTTACACTAAACAATATTGGGTTACGGATTGATTAACTCAGTTGGGAGTTAAATTTCTTATCACCAAATAAGTTGGGTTATTTGAGGTTAGTAGATATGAAAGTTTAATATTATTATAAGTTGTGTATTTGATCCCATACAAATTAACCCCTAAATATCCTTTATTCAGGACGGCGCAACTTCGAAAAAGTATAGGCTTACAATTTTTACATATATTTTTTTCATGGAAATGTGTTCTTTTCTAGTTTTATATACAATGTATATAAGGTATGGTTTTACGAGATATGATAACTTTGACAAAATAATTAAAACTTGTAGGTCTACTTTTCATTTTTGAATTTACCCTCACTTCAATTTTGGCATGAAAATCATAAAATAATCCAATAGTTAATTTTTGCACAATAGATATTAAAAAACCCATTAATTATGAGTTGATTATGAATGGCACAAACCTCACATTTACCCAATTCTGGGCATATTTTAACCAAAACCAGTGTTGGTATCTGTGACCCAACGTTGATTAATTGTAATCCAACATTGCATGGTTACACTGAAATTCAACACAATGTTCATCCTATGTTGCATGTCCATATAGCACTCAGCATTGGGTTAGAGTTCGGTTAAATTTTAAACCATCGTTTTGTGTATTCTTGCATCATAGTGCTTATATGTTACTGAAATTAAGATATAAAAGCTCATTTAATGGGATAAATATTGATATTGCAATAATTACTTCTGCATTACCAGTTGCATACATAATAAATTTCAGTTAAATCCACAAGATATCTGAGATGATACACAAGGTGAGGCATTTAAAATAACAAGTCTAGAAGAAAGAAATTAACAAAATATGAGATTGCAAAATGGTTCAGATTGTTTCCTATGAATAATCAAGAACGATATACCTAACCACTAGGCTATACTTTTAAATAAATGTTGTAGGTTCTTTAAAAGTCTGCTAAGTTTTGTATACGAGAAGCCAGGAGGTCCAAGTTCTGCAGCATTCTAAGGCATTTGTCATTAATAATGATTTCCTCTTCGATATAACTTGTCAATTGACGCAGAAATGTAAATTTTTGGTTTTATTGTCTCTTAACTTGAAGATTCGTAAGCAGCAGCTTCTATAGGCTTAACTGTTGCCATGGTGACTACCTTTCAAATTTGACTATTGCAATAGACTGACAGGAAGAATATCTGCGGAGGCTGAACAAACTTTATGTCTCTCTGTTAATACCTACGCTACAACTCTAAACCCACGCACGTGGATACATGTCCATATACACCGTTTCTGTTTTGTGTATACATGTATATAAGCACATGCAATGTTTGAGAATGTATTATTTGGCACACTTGTAAACATTCAACGCTACCTAAACAAACTCAATGTGCTATGTGTAAAACTGTGTCATAATTTATTTTATGTGACCAACAAGTTCAACAAACTTGAAAAACAAACTATATAAATGGTCTAGCATAACGTGCTTTAACCAAAATTTGGTTGCAAGCATGAATGCTTGTATACAAAAGCGTTAACTGTGTCTACGTTTACGCTGGAACCTTTTTTGGACTTGGAAGCTATTTGTTTCTGTAGATAAATTATCTTTCTGTTTGTTAAATGCTACTGCGTAATAGAATCTATGGTAGATTTTGGTAGACATTACCGAGCGTAATAAATGTTACATAAAGGAGTAGATTATATTAAACAATACCACCAACTGAGTAAGCATATAGTCGCATTTGTGAGACTTCCCAATCAGCACAATCACTGTTGGCCAACACTTTTTTGGCATGTTAGAAAACTGTCATTTCAACGTTGGTGCA
>JAQGCC010001029.1:0-27406 GCA_034698905.1 Xestoiulus laeticollis | reverse complement strand
GTGCAAAACGAAAAAAGTCTATGTGCATGCGCACTCACCGATTTCTGTCGCAAAAACGCGTAGTGAGAATACGGCATAACTGAACTTACTTTCAGTGAAGGCAGCCATGGCCATGTCATGATCTGTCATTTGACCCCATCCGACAAGCATGTAAGACACTGCGTGATCGAATCCTCCGACATCACTGTGAATGTGGGCGCTGATTATCCTGGGGCTGGGCAATGGTCTGCCATCGACTCCCACTCTTGGGGTGTCCATGCCTGACCAGAAAAGAATTGTTAGCCATGCAAATGAAATGTTTCGAGAGAAGCTTGGTAACGCTACTCACCATCAGAATATGCTGGCGGTAGAAGACGAACCAGGGCGGTCCAAGCTGTTCCGAACATGGAGTTTTGCAAGTTATTGCACAAACCGTCAATTTCTCGGAAGCGTTTGGGCTCACATTTGAGAGGCTTGATCAAGTCTGGACAAATATCCCAAATCAGGGTTCGACTCGTGTCGATTAAAGGCAGTCCGTGCATTATCATGTCCGGCGTTAGACGATACCTATGAAAGAATACGCGACACGCAGCAATGTTAATAATATTCATATAAGGGCAGTACTGAATATTCGGTTCGGATCTGAATAGTGGGAAAAAGTGTTGAAATCTGATGCAATAACTAATGACTGGAGTGAAAAACTATAATAAGCTGTTGTGAAGGATTCTCCATGCTCCTCCTAAAGTGAAAATTTGAATTTAATCAGCTAGAACTTTTCAAAGACAATCTAGAACAGAACATATAGAACACCACATGAAGCAATGGCATGCTTTCCAACATTGCATGACAATTATGCCAATGGCTCCATCTTGCACCTCAAAATGGGCAACTTGCGCTAAAGGCGTCTAATCTCAACAAATAGCTATTTTGTCAAATACAGCAAAATCTGTAAATAGCGTCACTCTATATAGTGCACTGCCTGAAAGTAGTGAACCCTCACAATCAGCACGGGTGTGAATGGTGTGCGCTATTTACGGGTTTCACCGTAGTTGCTGTCGGACCGAATACAAGACTGTGGTCAGGTATATAATATCGGGTTCTGCATTTGCGGCTGCTATAGCGAGTGGAATATAACTTACTGTCTTGCAATGGTCTTAGAAACTTCCAAGATGATGTCTCCTGTAGGACTCATATTCTGCGTATTCCATTCCCGGTTTGCCGGTGGTGGAGGAATAACTGCAAGAAATTTTATTTAATGTATTTACATTACTTATTCTTAATTTTGACTAGCATGTACATGTATGCTTTCAAATGAAGGATTTCATATTTCATGCAGGATAAAATGGTGTGGGTGTTAGAATTTCATATAATTTTTTTAAACATGTTAGTATGCAAAGTAAATATAGATGCTAAATGTGATTGGTTAGGTCAAGCCTAATAAAATTTGATGCAACCAGCCATATGATCTCTGAATTCAGCAGCGTGTCAAATGGTGGCATTGGCAGAAGAGCAGTTGCCCAACTGTGAAATTAAACCCTACTAACCTTTATTACGTCTTGCTTCTAAAAATGCCCGATTAATAGATTCATACGTCACGCAGATATCACCTCGATTGCTGTTTTTCAATTAGAGAAGCAAAAAAAAAAAAAGTTTATGATGCATTCAATTTGACAAGCAAAAAAAAAAGTTCATTTTTTTAAAATGTACATGCTGTTTGTATAATAGGAACGCGCTTCCCCTCTAATTACAATTAATTGTGTTTGTGATTAATTGGGGCTGTTTCTATAGTATTGTTTTGAACGGCATTGTTTAATTCGTTTTCATTTAAAAGTCATGAAATTTGAAAGGAATTCATCGCTACTTAATTATGACTTCCAACTCAGCTTCTGTTAAGCCGGCCATACACGAGGACAATTTTTTCCGAAGAACAAATTTAAATTTTTGCCACAACTGTATAGCAACGAAATTCAAAATTCCCTATTAATATCCTGCAATTATCCCTACATCGACAGCACTAAACCATACGGAAAATGGGAAATGTATTCTAGCGACATGCACGTGAGATTTTTGTGATTGGTCGGGGAAACGGAAATAAATTTCCTGAATAGAATATTATTCAATTCTGGAAATAAATTGCAATTTCCAGGCGAGAAATTTTCATTTCGACATACATGCCGAAATTTTGCAAATTTTATTTCTAGAATTTCTTGCCTGGAAATAAATTCCAGAAATATAATTTTGTGAAATTTCGGCGTGTGTGTCGACATTCGAAATTTGTTGCCTCACGTGTGTGGCAAAAATTTAAATTGGTTCATCAAAAAAAAATTTCCTTTAATTTCTGGAATTTATCTCCAGGCAAGAAATTGCCTCGTGTGCTGCTGGTTTTAGGGATCAAATTTTCAACTAGTTTTGGTTAAGGTGGATTAGGGCACAAGACCTCAATTGAAATGCAGTCTTGTGCCCTACACACATGCACAAAAAATGCGCAGCTAGGAAAACCCGCTTTAGTTTTCTATTTTGTATCTGACGAAATGAAAGTTGGACCAATTCCTGGATAAAATGGATGGCATAACCAAATTCCAGCCGCGTCAAAACAGGCACCGCGGCTGCGACAACGAATTTGGCCCATTACCAGACATTGCCAGAGCCCAGACTGATAATTACATAATATGTGAATTTCTGTACAAACAATACATGTTCTGTTTGTTAGAGGGTTACATACAAGAATAAGCCTTTTTTTTCTAAATTATTTTGTTATTTTGTTTCGCAAACTTAGGGTAAGAACAGTTTGGGGGCATGAAATAGCATGAAGCATGATCTGAATGCAACATTCCTATTGGGCAATTAAAAAATCCCCCATTGGGAAACCAATCTGAACGCTGCATTTAAGATAACGTGTTTATATCATGCCATGCCAATTATCAGCATGGGGCGGGTTGCTACTTTAATGGTTAAAGATGCAAGAATGAAATCATACCCATCAAATGGAGGAAATCCCCCTTTGGCTCCATTCCCTGGAATGATTAGAGCACAGTGAGTTAAAGGAATTGCCCCAGCTGGTCCTGGACCAGGCCCAGGTCTTCCACCTTGTGATACCACCGAAATAAAGCACAAGCCAAGTTGTAACAGTTGTAGCCAAATGGGTTGCCGAAACCTGCAAAATACAAAAATGCATTTTTTATAACATTAGATAAGAATGACAAAACAACTGTGTATACATGTATATTCCTCGATTTCTTTACTCGAACCACCGTATTACGATCGAATTCCAGCTTTTAAATAATTTCCAGAAAGTTACACATTCTAACTTTCAAGCGACGTACACGTGATATTTTTATGATTTCTAATTGGTCGGCAAACAAATAAATCTTGTTCCCTTCTGGAAATCAGATGTAAATTTCCAAGTGACATTTCTACTCAAGCTGGAATTAAAAGAATTTTTTTTTCAAATTACTTAGGCTGATATTGTATTGCCCCCTAATGATGCAAACCTGCATAGCAGGGTTTTCCCTTTTCAATTCAATGCATTACCCAGCAGTCAGCATATAACATGTCATGTGGCAGGGGGCAAAGAGCCAGATTTTTAAGAGGAAGAGTATAGGGTTCTTCCCCTGTTCTTGCCTTCAGGCTAGCTAGAGAGCAACCTGCTAATGTCATGCTTGATATTTACTCTCTGTATAGAGAGTAATTAATTAAATAGAAATTTTCTACAACTTTGGCTCAATACTTTCTGCAACAAACTGCACAACAGCCCATAATTTGCATCACATGTGGCAGATATTAAGCCGATTTCTTTTGTCTATTTATTTGATTCAACAGAAATCGGCTTAATGTCGGCCACATACGATGTAAATTCTCGACTGTTGTGTAGATGCTACATTTTTTCAACTGCAGACTGGTGTAACAATTTTATAAATATTTCAAACTTTTCGTTTGGCGTAAACTTTTTGTTAACCGTGAATTTTTTTTCAACGAGATGGCCGAATTCACTATCGTCTCAATAACCTCAATTCTAGAAGATTTCAAGCAGAGCAAGCAAATTGCACAAATCTATTCAATGCTGATGATTTGGCGAGAAACAAAAACACTTGTTCACAAGACTACACCTTTGTGTTTTTGGCACCTGACTCTTCATTTACAATGATAAGAAAGATATTTACCATAGAACAGGTTTGAAAATGAGAAAAGGGGCCATTGGCCAATAATTTTCATTGTCTAGCAAGACAGGCTTTAACGGATATCAAAAGTTGGGATATCAAACAACCTGGATTACAGTCCACAATACGTCATATACATATATGTAACGAGTTGCTGGTGAAAATAAAGTGATTGCAAAGTCATGTTTCATGAATTTGGCCTGCTCTAAAACGATCCATATTTTTGTTACCTATATTCGTAATAGGTTAGATTATAGCTAACACACTATTAAACTAGAGAAGCTTATAGGCATTTACTGGGTCAAGTGCTTTTTTCTAATGATTGCTTTTATGTAATCTTGAATAGTTGCATAGCTATATAAAATTTTAAGCCAGTTTTTGTTAGTCTGTCTATTTATAGAATATGTAAACTTGTCCTAATACTGTTTTATTGAAATGTTAATGAATGCCACATTTGCATTATGCCATATCATTTTTTGAGAGAGTAAATTATAAGATATTGTTTGGTTTCACGTAAAAATCCAAATCCCGGTAGTGAATAATTTTATCAGCTTATTTCATTTATAAATGTTATTAAATTTTCCTGTTAATATTCTGAAAAAGATAAATTTTAATGAAACTACCGGTAAATACTATTTTTTCTGCTGAAAATGAGTTCCGTAAAACAATGTTTTTTGCCAAAATCTTACCAATTTTTAATTGCATATAAAACATTTTTCTACAATTTCTTTCCTCATATATTAAACTATATAACAACTTCAATTGCTGATTGTGTATACCGAAATAAATTGGTTCCTTCATCCCTCCATTTAAATTTTTTTAAATATTTAAAATTGGAAATAAAGAGCCAGAATTTTTTCTGGTATATAAATTTGCAAAAAATTAATCACAAATCCACTAATCTGAATAGAAACAGGAAGTTAAAATTGAGATAGGATATTTTTAAATCGCTTTCCAAATGCATATACCCCTAATGTGTGTTCAATTCAATTCAATATATATTTACATTTCGATTTCTACAATAATTTTAACCTTTTTACATAATCTTATATGAAGCTACTGCATTGCACCAATAAGAAAAAAATTAATTAGGATGGGCCAGATGGTTTTAACTTTGTACAACAATGAAACTATTAAAATACACCCATCAAGAATAACTTTTTTTAAAAAAAACCTAAATTTTTACTAAAATAGTTTTCTAGCACATACAATTTTTTTGTATTAGTTCATTTACAATATTCTGACACACCTGCATGTTTAAAACTAAGAACATTATATAAAATAGATCGTTATTATCATTTTAATTTTTATGGGAAGGATGGGTTAGTTGGCATTAATAAATCCACACCCCAATTAGTCGTTTTTTTAATTATGTGATTACTGTTTCTGAACAAAGGCTTTTTTTAGACAATTAGCAAGCATTTATTATGATTGATGGTTATTGGAACTACATGTATATAGTATGTTATTCATCATGGAATACAGTGCTGGACTAAATTACTAAAAACGGGATGATGGGAATGTTGGAATCTTTCTGAGCATAATTTAAAGTTAGTCAATGTGAACTGCACTTTTTGGGCAATTAGCTACCAAACTCTCAGGGAATATCAATTAGAAACCCCCAACAGGTTTTGAATATTTTATGAGTGTGGTGAGATTTTCACTTCCTTATATCGAAAAGGAAGAAAGTAATTTTTGTGGTATACAAAAGGACAATCATGTCTCGAATTTGTATTCAACTGCTATCGACTGATTCGACAACCTCTTAACAAAAGGTTGTGGTGATGCATTGTTAGCTATTAGATCAGTGACCCCCTTCTAGATTATTGCAGGCGCATACTCCACATGTCGAAAATGAGTTGAGGTCACAAGGTCGACCTTTGGTGACTTGACATGCTAAAGTTATCCCGTTCTTAGACCCTAATTCGACAATGAATTAGGTCGCTGCAGATTTTTGAAAACATCTCGATATTTGCATTGTATACACATGATGATGAAATGTTTATTGTAACCAAATGAGTTTGGTAAATAGCAGTTGATAAATAGTTATTTCATTTCCTACACCTTTCCTCCTTCTGGAAATGAGGACGATGAGTCCACACCCAGGCAATTAATCTGGACTGGAAATGAGATTTTTCACCAATGCTTTTCAATTTTATAGATACTTGGAATATAGAAAGTTTAGAAAACCTGCATGGTATTCTTGTTATAGAAAAAAAATTAATAAATGATCATATTCTGCAAACTAATTCAATCTTTGGGCTGTTCATAATTTATGTACATGTACACCAAAACCTGTAAATTAGGAAACTATATAGCGATTACCCTTGAAGTAGCGATAACTCAAATTTGGAACTGTGTGCATAGTCATCAATTTAGTTGAACCTGCAAATAGCACAACTTTTGGTTTGGTCCCAATGGTTTACGTTATTCCCAGGTTTTTGGTGTCTTTCAAAATTAAGACAGTTTCTAGTTCATTAGTAGTATAAGACTTGTCTGACAGATGCCTTGCATGCACAATACTAGTCGAAATACCCAGGTTGAGCTTTTTTGGGTAAATTTTTGGAAAAAGTGGTAACATTTTTTGTATCGCAGACCTCTTATGTTTATCCTATACTACGGAAGTCTTTTCCTGGAAAATTTGGGAGCAATCAGATTTGTGGATCAAAAGTTTTTGCGATATATACCCACATACACATACACACAAACATAGTTTTCTTCTTTATATACATGTATATGACGATGGAAGGTCATAAAGTTATTACAATCAACATGAAATATCAATCGCATTGGCAAAACTTTGGTGTCAGAGCAAAGCCACATTCCTGCCATTGATGGTGATTCAAAAAGACCTCCAAGGATTTTCTGTAAATCGCCACCAGAGCACCGATAGCATGATGGCGCAGCACATTGGCAAAGTTGAGAGCTGTGATAAGGTTCCTGCATTTGAAGGGGAACAATGCCAAGGAGATTCATGGTGAGTTGGTGGTCGTTTATGGGGACAATGCTCCATCATATGAGATAGTCGCTATGCGGCGGCGACGCTTCCAGAGCGGCCAGATCAGCATCGAAGACGACATCGCAGTGGTCACCTTAGCTTTGCCGAAGTGCTGCGCCATCTTGCTATATGTGCTCTGGTGGCAATTTACAGAAATTCTTTGGAGGTCTTTTTGAATCACCATCAATGACAGGAGTGTGGCTTTGCTCCGACACCAAAGTTTTGCCAATGCCATTGATATTTCATGTTGATTGTAATAACTTTATGACCTTTCCTCGTACATTCCTGTGATGCATGCTACCGACTATTGGGGAACCGTTACCAAATTCAACACATCTGTGTATCTTCGTTGGCACATTTAAACGTTTAAACTAGTTTTTTTAATCCCAATTAAATTTAGTTAGAATGTCGGAAGCCTTTTTCCTTCCGGCTTTAATATCAAAATCACACCACCGGTATCACGCCTAAGATGAAATTTTTCTTCTGTACTAAAATTTACCTAAACTAGGCAGAAAATTGCCAGTTTCCTTTAACTTAAAAATGCAACGCTTAATAAAGTGGTAATAAATTTGAAAAAATAACCCATATTTTGTGTTTTTTGTATGTCTGGGGTGCGTGAAGAATGCACATCAAGCTTGAAATGGCTTTGGAAGAAGGTTGTCGACTTTTAACATCTATGTCTTCCATAACATCTCCATGTTTGTAAAAATGAAGATGGAAAGTTCATTAATCCCATTCTGTATAACTGCATGTTCAAACGCCACTTGTATACTTTAATGTTTTTTTTTATGACTGATAAGCTATTTGTACTATATGTGATGCAAAGCTTCATAAAACTATATGGGGTCTTCTTTCATTCTTGATGAACCAATGCATTTCTTAATTAAAAGTTTGCTTAAATACCAGATAATTTTTTTTTCTCAACAATAATCTACAAAACTTCCTCATTCCTTCTTGTAATGTTCTGTTACTTAATGTTTTAAAACAGTGTTTCTTATGCAAAACCTGAAATTGTCAGGAAATTGGATAGAAATATTTATTCAAAAGCCTTTATGTATAAGAGACCACAAAAAAATGCAAAATTTTACTGCGCATTAATTTGTAAAATTTATATATCATGATAAATAACAAATTTGGATATGGCAACTTGGGTGTGCAACTGTAATTGTATTCTTGGCACGTTTGTCAGGTTGATTTATTTTTAAAATGGGTTAGTGGGAATAGGTGTCGGTCATTTGCATTTGCTTTCATGCTTTAGTGTTTTTATATATGTATTGCTCGTGGGCAGTAATGTGTATTTATGAAGGTTATATCTGATAATTCGGTAATAGCTGTATGGATGAGATCTGGGTGATATATGCACGTAAATGAGCACATTTTAAAAAAAAAATACCAGTTTGTAGTTACAAAATTGATTATCAGTGCAAGCTTAAATATGTGACCTCTTTGATCCTGCTAGCCAGGATGAGCATACTTAAAAGCTCACCTTTGGGAATAATACTTCGTTAAAAAATGCAGCTAAGGTCCCATTTCTTATTTTGAATTTTTTGTCGAATCATAGTGTGAAAATTCTGGAAAAACGATGACGTTACAAAAGTTAGCAGTAGCCTGATTTATAAAAATTGATGAATTAACTTCAATGTTTCCAAAATCAGAATTATTCCAGAAATACTGTATTTATTGTAAACTGCAGTAGTAGTTACTGCAAAAGAAATTGAAATTTTAACAAAGCATTTGAACAAATGTAAACTTAAAAGTGCTAAGGAAACAAAAATTAATTAACTGCAAGCTTTGATATAATATAACCAAAATACAATTTGTACCTATTCTCCCCTATATCACAAAATCTTATACTTTAATATATGCAATATGCACATTGTTTACAAAAATATTTCAAAGAATTGTCAATGGTGTTTCTGCATTTAAAATTTATTGTTTATTTATTGAAATCATTTTTTATTCTTAAATATCGTTTTAAACTACATATTTAATTTTATGTGTTGTAGCTTGCATTTTACATGAATTTGCAATAAGCACATTGACAACTGGTAAAAAAAATGAGCTACTATAGTAGAAAAATAAATAGACTATGCTCTTCTTACCAAAGAAATAAAATCACAAAGTATATATTAATAGGTTAATTACCCTCACATCAGGTTGTAACATGTTTTTTTAATGTAGTGTAATAATCTAACTGATTGCTGATAAAAAAAAGTTAATTTTGGAAGGCTAAATCCATATGAGGCATCAGTCAAATTCCTATCAACCTTGAATGAAAGAATTCTGGAACAATGGAAATGGTATTGAAAAAGACCTTATCAGGAACTTGTAGCAATAAACAATGTAATATAACATCTAACTGGGAAAAAATGCTATAGTTCTTGAACTACAAAGAATCACCATTTAATCCTGAACTTATAAGGATATGGCATGTGCAGTTCAATGCTTTGGATAAATTACATGTTATGTGATGCATAAAAACGGGACTGGGGAGCTGGTCACGACATTTTTATAAAAATACAGAAATATCTAATATCGTGAACAGTACTTATCATCGAGATTTAAATTGATGTCATGTTCATAGATTTGTTTGCGTGGATTTAAAAGTAATACACGGGAAAAAGGGGGGAAAAGTTTCATTTAACTGAAGACAATTCATGTTTTTTCCTCCTAAAAACACAATGACAATGGGCACGCTACCAACAATATCAATCTAGCTGAACTCGTTCTCAGTATTGTTCAAATGTCATTTGCATGTATACAATTTTAATGAACCCTACAGATGAGGCGTGCAGACTGGTTTTATTGACTAATAGTCAGTTACACCAAAATATATTTAAAATATAAACAGTGATTATATTAATCGTAGTATAGTGCATACTGTATGTTAAAATGTACACACTTCTGCATATTGCAGCGCTGTAAACCCGGGACTATGTTCCCTGATCAATCCAAGATCCCAAATGTTTTCAAAATGCAGTGGACTCCGCTTAATGGGATCAAAGATAATTAATGGTATCGACCGGTTATTGGAATCGCCAAGTCCTGAACACTCTATTACAAATACATTGGAAAATATCTGCTTATTGGTATCAGCATTTTGCTTAATGGAATCATTAAGCTTGCCCTCCCTCTTATGTGTGAACTGGTCCTAACTCAGTTTCCCAGAGTGTTGGCAAGGTCAGGTCACACTTCCTGTTAGCTTGTTTGTATAATATGGAATTGCCTGAAACAGATCCTATAAATAAAATTTTGCCTAATTTTGGTGTGTGTCGAAATGGCTATTTCTCATGTGGAAATTGCAATTTATTTCCAGAATGGAATAATATTCTATGCAGGGAATTTCTTTAAGTTTCCTGACCAATCACCAATCAGGAAAATTTCACGTGCATGTTGCTAGATTACAGTTCCCATTTTCCCCTATCGATCAATGCTGTCCATATTGGGATAATTGCAAGATATTGATAGGGAATTCCGAAATTTGTTGCTTCACGTTTGTGGCAAAATTCAAATTTGTTCTTTGGAATAAATTTCCTGGTAATTTGGGGCGATATATTTCGGCAGATAAATTGCCTCTTGTGTAACCGGCATTAGAGCAGTACAATGTAGTACACAATCAGTCCACACTAGCGCAACCTGTCGGGACTCTCTCTTACGTTTCTACTAACTGGCACAGATGGTGCTGCGCTATTGTGGACCTTGTCTATTCGGACGAGATTCAAACATTATATATTAACCAGTTTAACAAATGGAGTTTTTGATACTTTTACATAACTGCAAAAACTTTAGCAAAATATAAGAATACCTAATCATTTTTTAATAATACTAACATGGCACATGGAGATTCTCTGTACTGACCTACTTCAGGTGCCACTACATAACAAGGGGGTGGGATCTCTGTATACTAGCAAAAGCTAATTTCTTTGAAGTGTAAAAATTGATAGGTTTCAGTTTATAACATGTTAGCATGTTGGTTTTCTTTATTTATTGGGATGCATTTTTTTAATCATTTTTCGGCATTTGAAGTAAGCGATTAAACTTTTTACGGTTTTTTAGCGGCCCAGCAGTAAAATTTAGGTAAAATTGCTCACACAATGTTTAAAATACATATTTTACTCTTAATTGAAGTGGTTTATATAACTTTACAAAAAATTTAAATCATTTTTATAAAGAAAATACATGTTTATCTCATTCGTAACATATTCATGATTCCAGGAGCTTCCTTATACAATTAAGAATCGGAACCTTTATTGAATAAAATTACCATAAATGGTTATCAGAATGGTTCTGCCAGATGTAAATTACGTTTTGTGGTAATAATTGCCCAGCATGGCATTTATTTCGTTTAGGAGTAAGAATTGGATATCATTTCAGACAATAGGAAATGCATCTCTTGACCTACATCAGAAAATGAATAGTGGCGTTTGAGTTACATTGCCCAAAGCAATGGGATGAACTCTATAAAAATATATGCATGTAAGTTAGCAACAAAAAAGTATTTCTGAAATATGGTGATGTTCTTACTTTTCAATTATGGTCCAAATTACTATAAGACTTAGAGCTGTGTGATGGGAAGATCATACTTTATTTAATCAGACATATTACATTATTAAAATGCAATTTTAATATCATAATTGGGCCCATGGGAGTAGGAATTAGTTGCCTAATTAATGTGATGATTAATTATAAATTTTCGTTCTAATTTTACTCATTTAAAGTTTGTAAACGTGAGAAATCTAGCCATATCTTTGGTTAACAGCATGACACATCTTTAATCACTTGGATTTTAACATTAATTTCAGCTTTAATAATAGGTGAGGCTAATTAAAACATTTTTCACAAGTTTTCTCACGTGAAAAATAAATAGGGTCAATTTCCCTTTAAATGTATCGAAACATATAGATACTAGATACAATGCATATGCCCACTTAGCAAGGATACAGTTTTAATAAAACAATGTTTTTACATTTCTACATTTCTACATTTCATTATATACAATATGTAGGCCTATACCTTTGTACATGTATTCCTAAAATGATATATTTTTATATATACAAAGAGCAAATTTTAGTTAAATATTTTAGATTTTATATGTAAGCTTATATTGTCTCAAGTGTAATATGTCTTTTTTATGTATTTTTTTATAATTTATTTATATAAATATTAATACTTTTGGTGTTTAAATTATACAAATCTTTTCAACATGGTAACGATATGCATATTCAGATCAATAAATCTGAAATGTTTGATTTGTATGTCACGTGTCCTTAACGTATCATTAACATATTTATTAATTTAGCTCAATTTAAGTAAACCAAGGACTATTTTTATGTAATCGAAAAATTAGTAATCTCATTTTCCCATTCCATGCCACCTAGACCTATATAAAATGGTATAATTTAAACCATTTTTAAAAGTATATGACCTACAGAACCTGGAAGTTGCTT
The DNA here is from genome assembly GCA_034698905.1 of Xestoiulus laeticollis. Taxonomy (NCBI): domain Eukaryota; kingdom Metazoa; phylum Arthropoda; class Diplopoda; order Julida; family Julidae; genus Xestoiulus; species Xestoiulus laeticollis. The sequence goes on along the minus strand of JAQGCC010001029.1, from coordinate 14,825 downwards.
ATAAAAATAACTTCTTCGTGATATGCTCGTCATGATGGCAGGAATATGAATTAGGATGCATAATCGGATACAAAAACCAGTTATCATAAAGCAAGTTTATGTTTTGCAAAGCGAGATAAAGGGCGTTAATCTGCTGATTTTGTTCACAAATAATTCAGTCACCTGTGGTACATGATCTTGAATGAGATTATTAGATCATTGGTTAGGTACATGACTCAAATGTTTCGAATTGTGCACTTGTGTGATTTTTGTAAGGTCATTTTATTTTCATTGAACATTTCCTCATGTGTCCCTTCACCTTAGAATTAATCTCAGTGACATAAATATACCGATATAAGTAATCAGTTTTATACTGATAATTGGGACACTGATATCAGTATGATATTATACCATGTATTATACCATGTTGTCAGTATACCATATAGACATCAGTATCTATTCTGATGCCAATATACCATACCGATATTAAGTAGATATACTGCTACCAGTATTCCATATTGACATCAATATCCAAATTGATGCCATTATGCTATACTGACATCAGTATGTTATCGGTAGATATAATGATATTAGTACAATTTCATCACCATTCCATGGATACTGTTTTTTTCTGATCAGACAATGCTAAAAAAATTAGTCATCAATAATAGGGAATCTAGGGAATCTAGAATAACATAGACAAATAGTAATAGTATACTGAATGGAAACTTACACTAATGGCAGATCAGGTTATACTGGTGTCAGTCAAATAGTTCAGATTTATCAGAGTAGTATAATGATGAAACTATAATTTACACTGATATTGGTATGGGTCTATGGGTTATACTGGCACCAGTCAAACATTGCCTACTGCTGTCACTATGCTGTACTGATACCAGTATAACTCAGATTGTTATCAGTTACTAATATCGCTATAGAATATACTGATATCAGTATATTTATTTCGACCATGGACTTATCAAGTACAATTTTAGGCTATTTACTCCATTCTTTTCTCGCATGTCGGATTACCGAGTGTCGTATCACAATTTTTTTTGAAAAATGCATCCTTTTCAAACACGTTTTATGGAAATTAGTATTCATTGAAAAGGTATTTAGAATTTTGCAAACTTGCACTCCCAATCAGTTTTGTCTTGAATTTCAACCAGAAGATTAATCTGACCTCAAGCTGATTTTTTTTTCATAACTGGTTATTGAAATCTTAATTTATGAATAAGACACATCCAATGGCTAAAACAATGTCGTGCTCAAGTAATATCTTAGACATTTACACCAGACGGAAAGCACAACGAACTTCAAAGAAGGTGAAGGATGGAAGGCAAATTCGTGAATAAAAAATCTTAACGGAACTATGTCTTTTCAGATTTCGCCCACAACCAACTTTATAGGAAGAAACACATTTTTACTACCCTTTGTTTTGGTAATAGCTGCCTTTTATTTACCGTTCACCCACCTCAGTTTAACTGGAACAATATGTACACGCCAATTTTGTAGCACTTTTGCATCCAGAACTTCCTGACATATGACCTTTGGATGGCAATGGCACCATGATTGGTATGTTGTTAATCTATTAATTGTTACTCATGTTGTACAAATCGTGTTCAAGGATAGATATTTTCGTGAAATTTTATTTTTTACCAATTTATTTTGCATGCAATTTTAACCTGTCTGAAATAAAATCCTGTCTAAAATAATATTTTAATCTGGTCCTAAGAGTATTATTTCAGACAGGATCTACTGAATAGCTATTGCTGTATGGATACATACATGTACATGTACATGTATAATGCCTAGTCCACATCAATGAAATTAAGTTTCATGAAACACGAAACTCGAAACATTTCATGACAAAAATGTTGCACATTAAATGTTTCAATACCTATCTGGTGCGGCATATGTTTCGTAAAACATTCTAGGTGTCGACCAAACCAATGCAACCCCATTGAAACATTTCATGAAACAGTTTCAAGTTTCATGTTTCATGGAAATGTTTCTTTGGTGTGGACTAGGTATTAGCTTATAAAGTTTATGTAACAAGAAAAAAAGAATCTCATAGTTTGAGAAATACTGCAATGTGCATGAATATGGGTACTCTAAATGACTTCTGGGGTCATTTGGCATTTGACCCACATTAGTTTTAAGTGCTCAACAGTGCTCTTACTAATGCCTGGTGTTATGCTGTAGCCAGACATCAAGTGCTGATTTGTCCCTCCAGTTGTTTTAATACATGATTAACTTTAATAGCAATAATTTTTCTGTTTGTTTAATAAAATTGTTGGTTAGTAAAGGGCCTATAGGGGCTTCCACAAGACTGTTTGGCCCAACCTGATGCAAAGAGCTATCCAAAATTTGCCAAGGAAAAAATAGGTTAAAGCTGAGATGAGATTTTAAAATGAACTTGCCATTCCAAATGTCAACTCAACATGGATTTATAACAAGGGGTACTTGTTACTCTGCTGTTACATTGCGAATTTAGCAGTTCGCATATAATCTGCTGGTTTTATACTGGGTGTACATGGGGCCAGATTAATTTTCAGATTGGCACTTGTAAATTGCTTAATATAGGTTCTTCCCACCTGACCTGCATTGATCATCCATCCACCTTATTAGCTAATCATAAACAAATGCTGTGCCCTAATCGGTTTGCCATGGCACATCCTGAGAAAACTACAAGTTTCTCACCAGGGTTTCTGTTATTATTGTTGATATTCAAAATGTAAATAGGTGTCAGACATGTTGGCTAACCACATAATCGCATGCTGTAAACGTGGGTATTTCACCTCCTTTAGCCGCTGAACTTTCAAATCTTTCATCTTATATTTTTTTACTGTTAATTTGTATTGCTATACACATTTTTTTAAGTTCTGTGAAACTGCACTTTTATTCATTTCACGCCCAAGGTAAAGTTCGATGAGGGTCAGGCGAAGGAGTTTAAATTTGCTACACTGACCTTAAACTTGATGAAGGTAAACGCCTAGTATCATAAACTTGAATTATTGAAGGTGTAGTTTTTATCCCGATTAATATAATTAATTGCCTTGTTATTTAAGTCAGGGAAGTGGCAGGGCCTAGTTTAACAGGCTATCCAAAAACTTTCTTTTAATTTTTTTCTGTTTTTATTAAACCAAATGATATGTTGCTATTGCAATTCAAATTGCCTGAGGATTTACAATCAAATCTGATCTGACCTATATTTTGATTCCAATTAATTTTATAGTTGTTGCATTTTCACGTTTCACACAAGGACATCCACACCTTTTTGGTACCATGTATGCAATTTTCCTTAAAAAGAGGGGAAAAAAAGATGGCCGCCAATGACTCGAAAGTCGGTTAACGCACAATTATTTGCACCCAAGTTTTTCTGTAACAAAACATTAGTTTACAAATTTTGCCTACATTCTGACAAATTCCTAGTTACGGAGTTTCAGGTTGGTCGTTCGCAGGTATGTTCTGAATATGATTTTCTAAAATTGGCTAAATGCGCACCAATTTGCGCGACGAGCTTCCATAAATTCTTTTGAATTTTGTTTAATTTAAAACAATATGGAACAAATGGTACCTATACCTTAGGGTAAGAACAGCGTGGAGCATGGCATGGCATGAGCAAAGACATGGCCTGAAATGCACTCATCTCAATTGGTTTCACGGAAGGCGGGAATTTCTAATTGGCCAATCGGAATGATGCATTTCAGGCCATGCCTATGCTCATGCTATGCTCCGTGCTGTTCTTACCACTAGGGTGCCTACAGTTTGGAGCATGGGAATGGATTTCTGAAATGCAGCATTCCGATTGGCTGGCCGCCATTTCCCGATGGCCAGAATTTGCGATTTTCCATTCAGAACGCTGAATTTCAGGAATTTATGCTTGATTCCCATGCTCCAACCTGTAGGCACCCTTAGAAGGTTGCCTTTGAATTTCATCAGTGCTAAAGTTTATATTAACAAGAATTGAATCACAGCACTGTCAGCATGAACATTTCTTAAAAGTTGTCGCCTTATCACGTAATGAAACGAAACCTGTAAATAGCTTCCCTCCATATAGCGCATTACATGGAAGTAGCGAACCCTCATTGTTGGCATTATCCCACACTGACTCTCATTAGTTCACATTTATGGAAATCTTGCATTCCCAGAGGATAGATAAGTTTGGCCAGTGAATATTTTGGAATTGTCCAGGTCAAGTAAGGAAAGTGGATTATATGTGTATTTCAGTGCTCAAAATGGGGCTTTATATGTACTGGCTTTGAATTAATGAATTGAATTTAATCTGAGCATGCTCAATACCGCTTCTCACTGAACCAGTATGCCGACTTCGTGTCAACATTTTATAAGTTTGTGTCTAAACATAGCAACGCCACCTTGTGAGTCTAAGCGTAGAGTGGCACATCGTTTTATTTGGATCCCAGCACCCTCACAACGCCACCTTGCGACCGTCTAAAGTGTAGAGTGGCACATCGTTTTATTTGGATCCCAGCACGCTCACAACGCCACCTTGCAACCGTCTAAAGTGTAGAGTGGCACATCGTTTTATTTGGATCCCAGCACGCTCACAACGCCACCTTGCGACCGTCTAAAGTGTAGAGTGGCACATCGTTTTGTTTGGGTTCCCGGTGCGCTCACAACGCCACCTTGCGGATGTGGGAGGGAGGAAGCTCAACGTGCGATCGTCTAAAGTGAAGAGTGGCACATCGTTTTGTTTGGGTTCCTGGTGCACTCGCAACGTCACCTTGCGGATGTGGTAGGAAGCTCAACGTGCGATCGTCTAAAGTGTAGAGTGGCACATAGTTTTGTTTGGGTTCCCGGTGCGCTTGCAACGCCACCTTGCTGATGTGGGAGGAAGCTCAACGTGTGACCGTCTAAAGTGTAAAGTGGCACATCATTTTGTTTGGGTCCCCGGTGCGCTGGTAACGCCACCTCGCGGATGTGGGAGTAGTTCGTCCCTCGGCTGCGGGGTGCCGCAGGGACCGGAAACAAAACGAGGTGCACATACTGGTTCAATACTGTGGTGTACCTTTCAAATTCAAGCTCTAGATTGTGCCATCTTTTGAGTGAAATCTTTCAAAACAAACGAATTTGAACATATAGAAGTTCAGCCGGAAATGAAGGTCAGTGGCTGGAAAAATGAGCATAACGAGTCGCACACTTGCTCTCATGCATGTAACGCTTTATTAAAGTGTAATTTACTTTAATTTGATGCAAACTATGGCATACATACATTTGGCGGCATGTTTCTATATGTAGCTAGCTGTCACGCACTCTGATGCAAACTCTTTATATTTCCAACATAAGATATTGCAGATTATCATTGGAAATTTTTATTTGCTAGTCAATAACTTACATTACCCATTTTAAGAGGCAATAACTCGAAGAGTCAATTAGCATCCAATTATATAAAGCCAGGCGATTTTCTCAGTTTAAGAAACAGGCTGTCAATATCAAATAATTTACCCTGGCTCAACCAGGATATACGTGCAAATGTTAATTCCGTTTTCGTTTTCCTGGCGCCATTCATTTTTGGTTTAAATTATTTTTTGGTGGTGACCTGTTTTCGAACAGGTAAACCCTGTCTTCTTCATCCCCTACACTATACCGTGTTCAGGTGTAGTTTTATACAGATTTCAAAGTGGTTTGCAAAACGTTATCCCTTATTGTGTCAGCAAAGTAATTTGACCCAAAATTCCTGGTCTAATGCATGCGCAAATGTGAGCTTGTGACCAGCTTGGACACACATCCTTCCCTTTTTTAGACATGTAATAGCATATACATACTGCACATTTTCTGCTTGTTTGTTCTAACCCATGCATGCATGCAAAAAAAGGTTAAGTGGAGGTTCTTATTTTTTTTTTTTTTAAAAAAACTGTTTATGGTTAATGTTGATATGACCAGAATGTTGAAGATATATCCCCAGTTACAATAATAACTTAACAATGAGCCAACAGACAATGGCAATGTTAGCAGGGCCCCTTGCACCTACTGCTGATGGTAAGTCCATTGAGGACCTAATTGTAGTTCTCTACAGGATTTAGGACATAAGGCAATATCAAATAATGAAACAAAAGATATGAACAGTACACATATTCACTTGTGTAAGGGCCCCTCTTTTGAATACAACTTTGTACCATACAAAGCATGGGTGGGGCTATTACACGAAACATAACCCTTGTCGAAGTGAATGCACTGCAAAATGCATTTGAATGCATGTACATCAACTTCAAAGACATTTTGCATGCATGCATTAACTTCATTTTGACTTCACCTGCAAACGTCTTCTGCAGTAGAATTTTAATTTAAATTATTCTATTCTATTTTTAAGAACATTTTATCTTCATATATTGATCTGCAGGATAGACTTTACAAGAATGCATTCAGTATGCCTGCTGCATACATTCTTTGCAGTCACTTTGCAGCAGCTTTTTTTGACTAGGGAATGTTAACACTTCACAAAAATTTCCTTTTGATATTTAGTTCAAAGATACAATTTCTGCAATATCATAGGTTATAATATGTAGGGCCATTTCACTAGTAAATACTGTACAGTATTTGGTTTTATAACATTTACTCGTGTAAGGGCCCCTCTTTATGAATACAAGTTTGTACCATACGAAGCATCAGTGGGGCTATTACACGAAACAATGTTAATACTTCACAAAAATTTCCTTTTGATATTAGTGCAAACATATAAATACAATTTCTGCCATACCATAGGTTATACACTATAGGTTATACCATAGGTAAATACAATGTACTGTATTTGGTTTTCAATGTTTTCCACTTGAATTACAAATAAATTTATTATTCTGGAGATAAACTGCTACTATTCAGTATCTTTATAGGTACGGTATTAAATTTCAAGATGTTGAAGTAGAATTTACTGGCCTTATTATATATAGTCCATTGCTTTTTTTAGAATTACCTCGATAGTTGCAACAACCCAATTTCTCAATACTCAATGGCAATAAAAATAACTTAGCGCTTCCACTAACCCTGTTTTTAAAATAACACTTGCTACATTTAGTAGGAAATGAACCAAAACACTGAAATTAAATCATGTCATTAGATGCGCTGTCCAGCTTAGTGTTTTAATTTATTCTAAATCAACTCTGTATCCTGTTGACAGCATAGAAATTCCACGTGAAAGGTGGGGTGGATGAAATCCATATTATCTTAATTTAATGAACTTTTTCTGGTCTCAACATCGACATTACTAATCTAAATTCCCAAGCCTTTGATAATATTATAATATAAGGAAGTGCACTTCAACACCAAATTCTTTAAAAAAAAAATTTGAAAACCCTTTTTGTTTCAGAGATTAAAAAAGATATTCCTCACAGCTGTTATAATTCATATGTTTAGCTTTTTGTATTAATTATGGAGAACGAACGATGAAACAAAAAATGGCATATAAGATGTTATAATTTCATGTACATACATTATAAAGTAATTGGTGGTGTTCGTTGTAGCAATTTTCAATTTGGAGCAAATACCGAGATGTAATAAAGGGGCAAAAAGAATAACCCTTCGTATGTATAAAAATCGATATATGGATATCCATGGTATGGAGATTTGGTAAAGGACATCCATTAGTACACATCAACGTACACATTCATTATTGGGATATAAATGTATGGCTATCCATATATCCATAAATGGATTTCTTTTATATATCTTTCTTTAAATTTCTTATTATATATATCCAATATAACTTCATCAATCATTATGAGTATCCATTCCACGGAACGGATCCATTTAGATGGATGAAATTACTGTATCCATGACAATGGATAAAGTTATTATGGATATCCATGGCTGTGGACGAAGTTATTGTGGATATCCATGACAATGGATAAAGTTTTTATGGATATCAATGTCCATGGACAAAATTACTATTGTTATCCATGGCATTGTATAAAGTTATTATGGATATACATGATAATGGTTTAAATTTATGTGGATATCATAATAATGGGTCAAAGTAAAATGGATATCCATAATAATGGAATAAGGTAAAATGGATATCCATACATCTAAGTATCCATACGATTTTTGTAAAAATCTACAATTGAAGCATTAATTGAGACATGGGCTTGGCACTGCTGTTATTTTACAGAATCAACAATCCGTTAATGCAACACCATCTTATTAGCACGATCCTTATCGAAGTGTTAGATCAATAAAATACATTCTGCATCCAGACGTTATCTTTTTAATAACTTCAGTTTCAAGAATGAAGTTCAATGACATTTCATAAAGATCTGTTACATATTTTCTGCACAGTTGCAAGTTTTGATATCCAGGCTAGATGAAATCAAGGGCTTCCATGTTGATGGCCATAGCTGTCCATGGAATTCTTAGCAGATTCCTCCAGGACCATAATTCAAAAGCAAGGACTTTCTCCCTGTCACCTATTTTTATGTCACTGTCAGATCTGCACTATTGGCAATAATTAAGATTAACGCACTTGCCTTCCTGATCTTATTCATGCTGATCATTGCATTGCAAGACAGTGCTGTTTTGACAATTTTAGAGCAAACGGAAAAAAGGCTTAGACAGATTCATGTCTTCATTGTTTATTTTGAAAACTGGTTCCACGTTAGCTTTTTTCCATCTTTATGTAATGTAGACCTACATTTGGTCCCATAAAAGTACCTGGAAAAACCTGATTAAAAATTGCACTTTGCAATAGAACAAAAGTCAAATTTCCATATAAGCCTTTTTAATCCAGCCCAAAAAGGCGAGCTGATTAGGTGGCAGGTGTTGATAAAAGCGACGTTTTAGAGTGACCTAGGTCCTTTTTTTTTAACCTGCATTACATGAATTTTATGATTAGCTAACAAATGACACAAGAAAGCATTTGGGACAAGGAAAAGTGCTTTCATGCTGTCATTATGTTGTTATTAATTTGTGCAATTCAACTTCAGGCCAGTAAATTTCAAACACGCTTTTTCGATACCCTAAATGAGGTATATGCAAGTGCATGCCTATAGGATAGATGAATTTGTTTACTGCTGAAATGCAGGTCAAATTGACAACGAGCACCTTATAAATGATATATCTGCAAGTATCAAAACGTTGACACGCAGGTTATTACCTTTCTGAGTATAAGAAATATTTATTGTTTGTAAAACAATTATTTAACTAACATTTGTTTGTGAACTGTAATGCAGTTTTCCATTTGTGAGTTGCTATTTTGAAATTTCAAACTTAAAGGACATGGTGTATAATATTACTAATACCGTTCTGTATGCAACCCTATTTTTATCTCATGATATGACCCCGTTAAAGATAATTCTGGGGACAGTAAAAAACGCTGAATTGTACAGCATGCATGTACTATTATCTGTCAAACAATACTTGTTTTTATACATTCAACACGTGCTATAAAATGCCTTTATACAACCCTAAACAAATAACTTCATGGAGTTGAATAAATGAATAACTGTTTGCAAAAACAACATATAAAATATGGGAATTTTTTTTTTCTTCCCAGGCTAGTTTTATTGTTATTAATTTCCAGAAAAATAAATTCCTCGGCTATTTCTTTGAGACTTTAGGCTAAGTACAGCAGAATTAGCTTATAACGATCTTCAATTTACCTAAGAAATCAGATCGTTATATCCAAACTTCGTTGTATCCGGATTTATGAGAAATAAAACGTACATGTAATAATAATAATGGACATACATGTACATGTACGTACACAGAAATAAGTTTAAAACTGATTAACATATTTTAAATGTTTGCAGGTTATTAATTAAGCGCTTTGGAACAGGTAATTTTACGTATATCGCACGGGGGAGGGGGGGAGGTTGATATCTGAAAATATTTACACTCGGCAGGAACTTTTACCTCAGTCCCTCAGTTCTCGACCTCATTGACCTATCTTGATCTGTGTCTCAGATGTAACTAGCTGTGCACTGCCAATCCCAGGACTTGAGGCGCAGCTTGGTCTCAAGTTGTGCCATTTGTGCAACTGTGGTACGGGGGTAAATCATTGTCCAATATGATCATGTCATGTCTCAGTGTCACTGCCAGAATTTTCATATCAGTATAACTGATGAAATTTCCTATTTCAGTGACATGTTATTTATGGGCGTGTGATTCACTATACCTCACGCATGCTTCTGTACATTTTCACTGCCTTATTAGCAGTATGACATTGTGGCTAAATGCATAATGGCACGTTATAATAGAAATAATAGCTGCAGTAATATTTATGTCCAAGGTTCATTTATTATTCTAATTTATTCGCGTGTGGTTATGATTTTGAATGCAGACAGTATAGGCCTACGTCTTTTTTGTTGTTATTGTGCAGATTCCGTGCAGGATGTTCATTTTTTCCTATAACAGAATCGCATATTTTTTTAAAATCTAGAATGTAAATCTTTTCATTAATGCTGTATATACCGGTAGAATACATGAATGAATTCACGAATATATATCCTCGTCGTGGACTAAATATTCATGGACAAACTTAGGTCATGGTCGACGACGATGACAAAAAACCTATATATGCATTTGCATTGCATTTTTTTATATTTTTGTCTGTTTAATATTTGTACTGCTATCATAGAGGCCTAATCCACCTTTCATAACTTGGTTTAGGGGCATACGTTTTCCTTTGCAGCAATTCTCTGTACAGTAACCAATCTGTATTGTGTATAGTGACCAAGGTGTGCCATCTCTTTTGCCAATTTTTCCACCTTATAAACTGACTATGTTCAATCTGCATTAGCAAGAATGTCAAGAAAATTTCAAGGGAAAATTCCTTTAAGGGGAAATTCCCTTCAGGGAGATATAATAAGTCATATTGCTTCCTGCTTACCTATCAGACAGGATACTGCTATCCTATAATGTAGTGTACAGTGAAACCTGGTATAATGATCACCTCAATATAGTGAGCACCTTTCATAACTTGGTTTAGGGGCATACGTTTTCCTTTGCAACAATTCTCTGTATAGTGATCACATGTTTATTGTGTATAGTGACCAAGGTGTGCCATCTTTTTTGCCAATTATCTGTGAATCTTATACATTGTACATATACAGTTTATGAATAACCTTGTATCAGTCCTTCATTTCATTTTTTAGATTACGGTACTGCAATTGAAAAACATGGAAAAATTAATAATTTTTTTTGTGTATTTCATTGCCATTCTCTGTATAATGACCACATGTATATAATGACAAATGTCATTTTTTGGGTGGCCACCTTTACCAGGTTTTACTGTATATTGAATTTCCCTGACTAAAAAAAGTCAGATAAATTTCACTTTTAATTCCAGGTCTGTGGAAACTTCCAGTTAGCATCTGATGCATGTGGACATGTATATGCCAATTAAGATTCAGAATATATACAATGATCTTGAACCTTGACTTTGAGGGATCCACTTCCGTATAACCATCAATTCTGAAATTTTTACATTTTTAGCAGCTCTGCAAGTCATGATTTTTTTAACCATCCTTAAACAGTCAGTTCTGTCACGATTATACAAATTTACTATTGTAAAATTCGATGCTGAATCCTAATGATTTTGCATTGTCAGAAAAAAAGCATCTCGCCTCCGGTTAATTATACCTTTTTTTAGACAACTAACGTGTACTTACTCCTCGTTTTACAAGAAATTTATATATCTGCCACCTTTTCACTGACCCCTTCAGGTAACCGGTCATTTCCTCTTTGAGGTTAATGAGGCTAACTCCACCTCAGCTAACTCTTGCTGTATAAGGACCATTGTAATCTTACACAACCCCGCAATAAGGCAATCACGTTTTGTAGTGACCCTTTGATGGCCTGTTATCGAGAACTAGAGTCATTCCTGTTATCTACAGAAAACTTGTTGCTTTTTTTTTGGGAGGGGTCAACCTCATTGCAGAGCAACTGACTCATTACTCCTTATATGTGGATGGATGTGTTGAATTTTGGTGCAATGGAATTTTTGCAATCCCATTCATGACAAGGTAGATATTTATAGTAGCAATTTTTTTAATATATTTTTATGAGCAATTCGACTTGGACTTCTAGGTCGAGGGAAATCGAGAATTTTTATAGTATATAGGAAATGTCATGAATCTAGCCTGAGGTATATTACAATTGTAATGATTTTAACACCATAGACTAAGCTTAGACAAGGTCCCAAATGAAAAATCTCAAGTTGTCTAAAAAAACTGAGGTTATGGGACCTATATACAGACTGATTGTGATAAGCAATAGGGCTTAATGAGATTCTAAATTCGCTTATAACGATATTCAAGAGACCTAAAACTTAGTTCATTATATCCAACACACACAAAAAAGTTTAGTTTTAAATTCAGCCCAATATTGAGTAAAAACAATTAAAATAAAATTTCAGATTGTAAATCATTTTGTCATTACATGTGCATGCACTTAGAAAATGGGAAAGGGGGATGAAACCTCAGAAAATCGTTATAGGCGAATAAAAGAACCATTAATTTCGTGTTTAAAATCCGGACTATCGTTATATCCGGCATCGTAGTATCCAAACAAAATTACTGTACATAAGATAACAGTCCAACCGAACACATTGCTCGGAATAGTTAATCCCGGAATATCGCTGTAACCGGCATCGTTATATGCGATTTGTGCACACTATAGTAGGCTCCTTCACGCGAGCGCTGTTAAGCACAAGCTGGCAACGCTTTTCCCGCAAAATTAGATGTGCGCATGCGTTTTTCATGCGCACATCTAATTTCGCGGGAAACGATGATTGAAAAAGCCTATTGTTAACCAAAGTCAGCAATATAAATTTATAAAAAAATTCAGGATAATATGACGCATTTATGATGTTTACACATTGAAAAAAGCGAAAATATACCATTTATTTAAGGTAATCTTTAAGTATAATTAGAAATGGCAGTTTAAGTGAATCAGTAGCCATATAACGAAATTTTTCAAGTGGATATGTAAGTTCGTGCAAATTAAACGCTTATTTTAAATGCCTGTCTTTGACACTAATACTAATTTTCACCTAGATATGCATAATGCATACACACGTCACCTACAATACACTGTAGACTAATAAATACACCTGAAAAGCAGGTGCGTTTACCCACTGTCAATATTAATCAAGCACTTCAAGGAACGTGCCATTGACCTAACTTTTGTGGAAATAACCCTTGACCCAAATTAATAACTGTGGAGAGGTGCTTTCAGGCTTATAAGCCTGATGATGTTATAACAGCATATATATGCATGTAATGGATGATGGGGAAAAAAATTATGCATTCTTATAACGTAATATTTGATGGTCATTAAACTTCTGTCTGATAGGTAATAATTAATTTGAAGTGTTTAAATGTTGCTTGGGTCTGACAGTAGGTATATTACACATTTACATAATTTTATAAGTATCCATGTTTTTGAAATGTGCAATTGAGCAGTCTGAATGGGATGACTGGCATGATCAGGTAACTTTTTACAAGATACATTTTTGTGGTAAATGTTTCTGTCAAAACAGCAATGTTTACTTTAATTTTAATTCTAAAAAATGCGGTTTTTGTCTATTTGGAATTTTTTGTTTTTAAGAATATATAGTGCGAAACGTGTTAGTTTTTTTTCACAGATTGCACTGTTTTTAGCCGCTATATTAAAGTAGATTTTTTTAGCATATCTGTGTTAATTTGCAACAGGAATTTTATATCATATAGAGTCAACAGGTAGTTGGGATTTAAAAAAAACATATGAATTTGTTTAAAAATATTCAAAATGTTTTTTGATCAGGAAGCACACTTCAACAGTAGATTTACTAAATCTATAGACTTTGATTGATTGGATTAAATTACCTGCGAAATTTTATTTCTCCCACGTGCATTTAATAATGTGTACCAGGAAACATATTTTAACCATCTTCGTCACTTAAAAGGTCATTGAAGTCCCAGAAAAGTCATTGGGGCATGGTTACAATTTCCATGCATATTGTTTCGGCAAGCAAAATTCCACACCATTATTAAACATTTATAGTCTTCATTTCTCAAAGTAATCTTAATTTAGCTTGTATTGTGTGCACTATTAAGAAATTGTTTAGAAATGCTAATTTTGCCATGAGAATTTATATATAACTACACTGGTTGCCAACTTTGGCCCAACGTTTCGCAAAATTTGACAACTTTGGCAAAACGTTTTGGAAAATTTTCTAACTTTGAACAAACATTTCGCAAATATGTCAATCAAAATTCTCAAGTTTTGTAAGCTTTACCTAATGTTTTAATAAGAAATTGTTTAGAAATGCTAATAATCTTTGCCATGACATATTGCTAATAAATTATAACGATCATTTGACAGCTTTGGCCCAACGTTTTGCAAACATTTCAACTTTATCCCAATGTTTTGAAAACATTCCAACTTTGGCCCAACGTTTTGAAAACATTCCAACTTTGGCCCAACGTTTTGCAAACATTACAACTTTGGCCCAACGTTTTGCAAACATTACAACTTTGGCCCAACGTTTTGCAAACATTTCAACTTTGGCCTAATGTTTTGCAAACATTCCAACTTTGGCCCAACGTTTTGCAAACATTCCAACTTTGGCCCAACGTTTTGCAAACATTGCATACTTTGGCCCAACGTTTTGCAAACATTACAACTTTGGTCCAACGTTTTGCAAACATTACAACTTTGGCCCAACGTTTTGCAAACATTACAACTTTGGCCTAACGTTTTGCAAACATTACAACTTTGGCCCAACGTTTTGCAAACATTTCAACTTTGGCCCAACGTTTTGCAAACATTACAACTTTGGCCCAACGTTTTGCAAACATTACAACTTTGGTCCAACGTTTTGCAAACATTACAACTTTGGCCCAACGTTT
>JAQGCC010001028.1:0-27452 GCA_034698905.1 Xestoiulus laeticollis | reverse complement strand
AAAAACATTTGACCCTACCTAACATTGTAAACTACTTTGTGTAAAAGTTTCGGTTTATTTGGAGTTACACAGACTACATGAATGTCGACGTAAAAAAATTAAGGATTCTTCATTGGAAATGGTATGGTTGAAAGCCCCCTTAACCCATGGTGTAACATTAAATCAATTCTGAAAATAAACACAAGCACACATTCTTTTTTGCAAATTTATTACATTTTTATAGGATTATTCATACTGTAAAACTCCCAACTTTCCAATCTCCAAACACGACTGGGATTTCAGCCAATTTCAAAATAATTCAAATAATGGAAAAGGTAGATTACCAAATATTTGAAATCTATAATTAGCTGCAACTCTAATAGTAATATAAATAGTTACATACACATAAAATACAAATTCTAAAATAAAAACGCATTGATTTATATAGATTATGTAAATAAATCAAAATAAGCGTTTCAATTAAGTGCTGCAACAGATCTCTCGTCACTCATTCTGCGCCCCTACGTTTAGAGTGATTAGAAATAAGCATTGACCAGAATTCAATATAAACGTACAAAATAAAAAAAGCAATGTTGGCAGTAAAACAATATCAAAACTGCGTCATTTAAAACTAAAAACACACAAATGAGATTAATTTTGAGTATATCATATATGGCTGTTAGAATTGTGACACAAATTGAAGCTAAAAGACATGCCAGTTTGCCATATTCTTAAGCGTTTTTTTTTTTATAAAAAAATCTTCACACTTCAGATTTTCACTCCGGTTGCCTGTACGGTCACTCAAATAATTCCCACTAAAAGCACTACAGCAGTTGTGTGATAGGCAATATTAGGCAATTAAATTATTAAAAAAGTGGGAACATTCTTTTTTTTAATTTCAAACTCGGAAAGGCCATTGATAGGGGAGCATTAGTAAGAAATTGCTATTTACGAAATGACTAAATATCATTTAGATCTCGCTATGATCTTTTAAACGATGACACACTTTCGCTGACGACGTTTTTGAGGTTCGGGCCTTAATACTGCTCTAACTGCCTCATCAAAAACCTAAAAACAAAAAGACAATAATTTAGGCGACAAATTTTTTAATATTATTGCGGCGCTACAGCATACTATTATAACGAAACTATGAAAATCTAATGAATGCTTACCTGCTTTAAGCCTCTTTGCGTAAGTGCCGAACATTCCAGATATTTTACCGCCCGTATTTTAGATGCTAATTTTTGGCCTTGTTCTCGCTTAATCGGAGAAAACCCTTGCTCCTGCAACTGGGCGAGGCTCTCTTTGTCTTCGCGTAAATCCACTTTGGTGCCTTCATGCAAATAAATTAGAAAGCAATGTGAAACAATCGAGAAACGTTTAATAAAACAAACTATAATAGTTAGAAAAGTTAATTTACCAACTAAAATGATTGGTGCATCTGGACAATGGTGTTTAATTTCTGGATACCATTTGGAAGTTACATTTTCAAATGATGAGGGACTAACGACGCTGAAGCAGATGAGGAATACATCGGTCTGAATTTGAGGAAATAAAGTTAGGCTCAAATTTCAACACAGATTTAGATTCGCAAATAATTTTTAGATTTTACCTGTGGGTAAGAAAGAGGTCTTAAACGGTCGTAATCCTCCTGTCCAGCTGTGTCCCATAAACCCAAACTAACTGGAATACCATCGCACATCATTGCAGCAGAATAGTTATCAAACCTATACAAGGCATAAAACATGAATCTGAAGGTTTGAAAAATTCCTGTAATATAATACGTGATGAAAGCAAAATCGATATACTTACACAGTAGGCACATATTCGCCTGGAAAACTATCTGTTGTATATGAAATTAATGCACAGGTTTTCCCGACCTTCAGAAATTGATATCGTTAGTCACTAGAAGAATTAGGCAGCCACATTTATGTCGATAGCACGAAATAAAAATCTCACCGTTCCATCACCGACCACAACGCATTTGATCGGTCGTCCAGAAGACATCCTGCCAATAATCCCTTTAAACGTGATGAGAGGCCAAATGGGTAAAAAACCTCAATTCAGACTGAAAACATACAAACCATTATTATCAGGGGATAGTCAATGTAAACTAGCCACGTGTTTGCTGCTCAAAGATCAATATTGCAACTTCAATGAAAATGCCAATTAACAAATCAAATAGGTTTTCAGATATCAGCATAATAAATACTCTGAATATGTAAGCGCTGCGCCTCTCATTTTGAGGATTTTATAGAGACAGCACTCTTAAAGCCAACATACTTTCCACGTGTACATTAAGTTTTATGTTCTGCCAAAAATTCGACGTCTGAAACACTTGTGCAATTTTTTTACAGAGAGCTGCACACCGGCTGTTATGAAATCATCGATATTAAGTCAACACCCAACACCCCAAACATCATGCGTAGATTTAACAAGAAATTAACAACGCGAACGTGGGGTTAACCACCTAAAAATGGACTAGACACTCGCCGAATCTTCCGCTTCAGTTAAGCGATTTGAAAAATTACAAAAAAAGTATAGAAATATCGTTAAATGACGAAATTATTCGACGTGAGCCTCCCCAAAACAATGAACAAGGGATGGCTAGGTGAGTCACCCCAGCTCAAACTCGCAACGCATATACGAGCTAACACTCGGGATAGAACTCTCAGAAAGTGAATAGGCATTTTTGGACGAATATTATATAACTGGGAACGAAATTGAAGACAATATACGTACCAATTTAATACAAATACGACACAATCAAGCGCAGCAGCGAGGTCCAGGACTATTTACAGCAGCTGTCGGTGGGTGGCGCTAGTGGGCAGCGTCGGCTGGATCTTTCTCTTTACCTTCCACCCCTATGTCCGGATCAATTTGGACTCGTCCGGCGCGTGCTCCACCCCCGCCACGGTACATTTAAATCTTCTCATCTGGATGCCCATTCTCTGTCATCGAAGTGCGAACAACCAAATTTCAATTTGATTTCAAGAAAATTGTTTGAATTTCATCCGTCATCATGGTCACCAAAAATCCTACCGTGAAATACACGCAGGTACGTGATGTATTTTTCTAGAAACTCATTTTTCATTTTTTGCACGATGAATATATGCTGCAATTTTTGCCACACACCATATTTCACTCGAGGAATGCATTGCAGAATCGGTTCCCAGGGTCGGATCGGCAATGTTAAATCAAAGTCAACTGAAAGAAAAATTACTCGAGGTTTTGCAAAAATGAATGGGGTGGTTTTTTCTCGATCTAGTTGTATTTAATTTATGGCAATTTAATTTGGTCCCAATTTCAAAACAAAATAAAAAAATTAGCTAGTTTGCAGGAATTTATGATACCTTGGCGATATCGACTTTATCGTATATGTTACGATAACAACAGGCTCTTGAGATGTTTACGAAAATGCAAAATAATGCAATCTGGTATTAAACACTAGCTTGCAGTTATAACATTGCACATCAGGACTATTCAAAATACACGTTTAATAAATGACACAACATGCAAATGATTTATGCAATTTCAGGTCATATCTTTATCTCGCAAGTTTCTTTGCAAATACATTTTTAAATGACATTGTTGTTATACAATGCATATACGTGTATAGAAAAAAATTTCTTATTAAAATGCATCAAAGAGTAATTCAACGAGAACATTTGAATTGCATGCTTTTGTAATGTGCAAACATAAATCACAATGAAAAGGTAAAACGGAAAGATGCGCTTTAAAAGTTTGCGTTGATTTGAATGATTTGTTTATTATTTTGCAAAAGATTTTTTAAGGAAATAAACTGAAAACTATCTTATTTAAAACTAAAGTAAATAAACTGAATTAATTTGCCCAATTTCACTATACTTTTAGAAACAATGCGCTTTATGTAATGTAGAGGTATTTTTGGTAATGAAAGCAATTTTACATTCTTATCGATGAAATTAAGCTAGAACCGAAAATGTATGCTTATCACGTTCACGACTTTGGCACTTCACCAGGGGACAGTCTGGGGACTGTAAAAAATCTGTATTTATAATACACTATAGGGCAAATAATGCATTATTTGTTTGCGTTTGTGGTTGCTAGATAGCACAAACGGATAATTCGAATGTGTCAAGGAGCTTAAAAACCTTGAACATGAAAGTTCACGTGAAAATATACTTATTAATTTGAAGGACATGCATATAAACGTACAATTGAATTGAAGAACCTTGGAAAACACGTTTTGAATCCAGTTTATTTCATGTTTTTTATTCATATAAGAAAATCAATTTTCTGCAAAGCCACATTTTTGTTATATAATAGCAATATTTCTTATACATGTTAAGCCATCAGCGGTGTTGAACTGAACGCAATTCGTCAGATTTAAATGTTTTAACCAACAAAATAACAACAACAACAATTACATGTAATTAGACCCCGGGCCACACTGAGCTGTTTCCGCGAGGGCGGCTAGCCTCGCGCGGGAACCGCTCATTGTGTCCCGGGGATTAAAATTGCGATAATGCTCATTCTTTATAAAATGAAATGCAATTGCCAATATATCAATGCAGAAAGCCAAGTAAAAGTATTTTAAATGAGTATAATTGCACCGTGATGTAATTATTCTTTTAATTTCTTTTATAAAATCTGTTTCCGCTTAGTCTTTATCCGGAGAGGAAATGAAAGACTGATTGAGCTGATACTTAACATGTTAAAACTGATAACAATTGTTATTTTTTTTAAATATATAATTAGAAAGTAAAAAAATATAGTCTCTTATAATCAATAATGGGCTAAGGTAGTTTTCTGAAATTTCCGAAAAGGTGTCACAATTTTTTTTATATTCAGGAAAACTTTAATTAATAAACATATGGGAAATTTTTCATGACATAATTTGAATCCATGGTAAAAAGTTGCAATACATTTTAATATTGTATTTTGCTCTCGAATTGACGTTTTGAGTGATTATGCTTGTACATCTACAATATTCTACAGTTGCAATACATATATATAATATAAGGAATCAATATGAAATACTAATAAACACTTATTTCAATTAGTGTATATTTAATTACTGTTGATAATTATTTTTCGTTAATTATGTCATGGCGTTCGAAAACTTGTCTATCTTGTTTCTGCTTCATGAATTGTTTGCCAGAATTTAGGATACCGTTTAAAGGTCGTGAAAAAATGTTTAGGAAACATGAACATGTTAGATCGTAATGTATATTCATCATGTTTAAAGTGGCACAAAGCTCAGCATTGTGCATTTTTTCTTCCTTTCAGCGTAATGTCATAATTAAGTACACGTACAGTATCTTCGACCATGTTTATACTCCAACCTTTAAATTCAGGTCAACCGCCTGTCAAATGAATTGGTTTTGCCTTTGAGTTTCACTTGATTTGTTTTAAATTAGTGGAATTAACGTAATTTATTGACTCTAATTGACTGCTTAATTTCATGAGTTGACAACTTTACAATTCAAGGTCATTAGCTATAGTCCATTATATAATTATTTATGATTGACTTTTTGGTTGATATGTAGATCTTCATTAACAACACATGGCATGATTCTGTAAGTGGCAAAAAGTTCCCAACTGTTAATCCATCATCTGGGGATAAAATAACTGACGTTCAAGAAGGCGATAAGGTATAACCTCGGTGCTATATCATCCTCTGTTTAATGAATTTCATGGTCACGCATTGCTTAGTTATCTTAAGTAATTGTAGCTGATCATATTTCATAAGAGTTTATTGCTTGTTTCCTAAAATAGGCTGATGTTGATAAGGCTGTTGCAGCAGCAAAAGCTGCCTTTAAATTGGGTTCACCTTGGAGGACTTTAGATGCATCTGCAAGAGGAGTTTTACTTAATAAATTGGCCGACTTAATTGATACAAATAAGGACTATATCGCTGTAATTCTTTCACAGTAACCCTATATTCATGGGTGGCCAAATGATGGAAAAAATTATTGTAGATTGTATTACCTAAATCTAATACATGTAATCTAATACATGTATACTAAAGTTATACCGATTCATATATTGTTAAAATAAGGAAGACTGATATTCAGTATTGAAAATCTTAATTTATTCAAATATCTAATACAAATGTCTCATTCCCAAATTTCTTAATGATTTCATCATTTTGTCCCTTCTGTATTTTCCTCGATTTTAATAACATGTATATTGAAACTGCTAAAATCTAAGGCTGCTTTTGTATGTTGTAGAGTTTGGAAACCCTAGATAATGGTAAAACCATTGGCGAGGCGCTGTTTGATGTACAGTGCACATCTGCAACATTCAGATATTATGCTGGATGGGCAGACAAAATACATGGCAAGACCATTCCAGTTGGTACGTTGGTTCATACCTCTTGGCGTCTTTAATGTAGTATTTAGACATGTTTTGCTTTATATTTAAACGTATTCTGTGCAGCCAAAATTTCTGAAAATTTAAGGCATGATTCAGTAATTTTTCATATGGGCCGTCGACCGAACTTACGGGATATGCCATAGTATAACTATATATTATTTCCATAATTTTTTTTCCAATCTGGCGTTTCTCTAAATCTTTTATTTGTTCATTTTGAAACATATTACATTGCATGTAACTATAATTGTTGTTAGAATCATGCAAAAATGAGCATTTCAAGGCGACTTTACGGTTGTGCCATATGCAACATTTCAAGGATTGTATATAATAACAAAACGTGACTATTATCAGGAAAATTGTGACCAAACTTCAAGGATTTCTATAGTGTGAAAATCTGATTTGTATAGTTACTGACAATATACATGTCTTTGAATTTATTATTCTAGATGGCGACTATTTTTCCTTCACCAGAATGGCTCCAGTTGGTGTCTGTGGGCAAATAATTCCTGTAAAACAAAGTTTTTATATTTGATAAAAATAGTAATGAAATAGATTTTTACTGAAATAGAGATTTACGATATTGATACTTTTTCAGTGGAATTATCCCCTTTTAATGGCCGCTTGGAAATTAGCGCCAGCTTTAACGTGTGGAAATACGCTAGTCTTAAAACCAGCTGAACAAACTCCTCTGACAGCTCTATTCTTAGGTTCATTGGTGAAAGAGGTAAATGGTGCGCCATGCAAACTATATATTTTAACATTCTCGTGGGTGATTTGTTAAAACCTATTTCATGACATCTTCAAGGCTGGTTTTCCACCTGGTGTAGTCAACATTGTTCCAGGATATGGGCCTACTGCTGGTGCAGCACTTACATTGCATCCGGACGTTCAGAAAATAGCATTTACTGGATCTGTTGAGGTCTTCCTGAATTCTGATTGCATCTTCTATGTTCATTTGTATTTGATTTTTGACTAATATGTGATGAATTAATTATTCTATTGTCACAGATTGGAAAAGTTGTTTCCGAAGCTGCATCCAAAACTTGTAAAAGAGTTTCCCTCGAGTTAGGTAAGTTATAGATTTTTCTTGAAACTACATGTATTTGCAATCATCAACAATTTTTGTTTTTATTTTATTAGGTGGCAAGAGCCCAAAAATAGTGTTTGAAGACGCTGACAGTTAGTATAAATTATAAACTATTGTAAATTTTAAAATGACAGCAAATACTTAAATTACATTTGAGTGCACATTTTAATTTAGTTGATCAAGCGGTGCAAATAGCGCATGATGGGTGTTTTGCCAACAGCGGTCAGTGCTGTTGTGCAGCCACAAGAACGTTCGTCCACGAAAACATTTACGATAAATTTGTGGAAAAAAGCACGGAACTTGCTCTGAAACGCAAAGTCGGAGATCCATTTGAGGATGGAGTGCTCCAGGGGCCACAGATCGACCAAGATCAATTGAATAAAATCATCGACCTGATAGAGAGTGGTAAAAAGGAAGGGGCCAAACTGAAATGCGGTGGAAAACGGATAGGAAACAAGGGCTTTTTTATTGAGCCAACAATTTTTGCGGATGTTAAGGACAATATGCGCATTGCTAGAGAAGAGGTAATCAAATTATTCGAGCTTGCATATTCACCGTTGGTTTATTCGTGTATACTTTGTGTTATTTGTTAATTTCATGGTGATAAATTGCAGTAAACTAAATGCTAATTACAAAAACCATCAATTACAAAAATAATAACAGAATATCTATTGATTATACCATAATGCTGATTGTAACGATTTTAATTAACTTTCAGATTTTTGGCCCAGTCATGCAAATTTTTAAATTTAAAACAATGGAAGAGGCATTGGAAAGAGCCAACGAAACATCTTTTGGCTTGGCTGCTGGAATTTTAACTAAAGATATCGACAGAGCTCTCATGTTTGCACAGGGAGTGCAAGCTGGATCTGTTTGGTAAAAAAAACATGCATGAAAATTTGTTTAGTCTTATTCTGGTACAGCATTTCAAGCATTTATTGTATATTTATTTATTGTAGGATTAATTGTTATGATGCCACCATGCCCATGACACCCTTTGGTGGATTTAAACAGTCTGGCTACGGACGAGAACTGTAAGTCAAATTCTTTATTTAATAAATAATTTTATTGCTTACTCAATATTTTTCTTTTTTTTTTTAACAGTGGTGAAGAAGGGCTTAAGGAATATCTTGAAGTGCAAACTGTCACTGTTAAAATTCCGCAAAAAAATGCTTAATCTTCTAAAGAAAATCGGAAAATAAAATGAGGGGTTAACAAATCATTTTACAAAGCAGCAATTGACAGCCAAAGTTATTAGTAATTACCAATTCTTAAATATGTGAACAATTTACGTATTTTTTAATTGCTGAGAAAATTATAATCGTGTGATAGATAACTACTAAGGGAATGACAAGTGTAGTATCTTAGATTTTTGCTTGTCTTGTTTAATGGTTGAAAAACTTTAATTGCAAATCCAAAATTAGTTTTGGTAAGGTGGATTTGTATTTTCTAATACAATTATACATTGTTTGATTTGTACCTGTGGATTCTGTAATTTCATATTTGAAGATAAATTTCGCAATTTACCTATAAGTATTCTTTGAAGTGACTTATAATTTCACCTTCAATTAAGCTAAGATATTTGCATTTTCTTCTAAACTGTTTTCTCGGGTTAGCTGCCTTTGATATAATTATATATTGCAAATAATTATAGCTTATAGTAACTGTATATTCCAGGCATCGATTGCTAAATCTAACAAAATTGAAAAACTGCATGGTTTTGGAGTTTGATGTACATATATGCAATGGGAATCGAATTGCATGAAATGCTGCGAAATAATGCTTTAAAGTCCTTGTACAATACATTTTAAGAGGCTTCTTTTCCCTATAATGTTGCTTTTAAAATAAGGTATAGCATATACACTTGTATAGACTTTTTGCATGTAATATAGTTGATGACATGCAACTCATAATGATGAAAACAGGAAATTGCTAATCAAAGACGAATCACGAGATTTTCCTCGTTTTAATTACAGGCCATAGCTATGTGTAGAATTGAATAATTACTGTAATATTACCAATTATACGGTGGAAATTGAGAAGAAAATTACAACCAGTTTCTTAAAATTTCAAATTTCTCGTTTAACGTTTGTCAAATATTTGTTTATCTAAACATTATTTGAATAGCGTGTTTTCTTGCACGTATTTGATTATAAGGATTAACAATTTACTAATAATAGCTTTTACTATAAGCAGTATTACGAGCAAAGCACATATCCGTTTTAAACTATATATAAAAGAAGCAAACCATGGGCAAAATATGCACATTAGAAAAAGAATCGTGTAAGGGTTTATTTTAAAAAGGGCATCATTGCAAACCTATTCTGTTGTTGTTCTAAATCGAATAAGATGGGAATCAACACTCCACCAGAGGTGAAATATACAAAGGTAAGTTTAATTCATCGGTTCGTCGTCTTTTTAAAATGAAATTTAGAGTATATGAAGTTTTAAGTCTGCGTTTTTAAAATAAATTTTCGTGAACAGATTTTCATCGACAATGAATGGCATAATTCTATTAGTGGAAAAACTTTCGCAACTGTGAATCCTGCAAATGGCGAAAAGATTGCTAGCATACAAGAAGGCGATAAGGTAAAAATTAAGCAAACTTTAAAACGATGTTTTATAGCTTTAAGTTTCTACAGAATTTCAATTTCTCTTAATGTGATTAGTGATTAAAGGTGCAGAAATCAATATCAGATTGTAATGTAAAATTCCAAAATTGCTTAAAATTTGTCATCGTCGTTGAACGAAATATTTAGGCAGATGTGGATAAGGCTGTAGCTGCAGCGAAGAAAGCATTTAAATTGGGTTCTACATGGAGGACGATGAATGCTTCAGCTCGTGGACAACTTTTACAAAAACTCGCCGATTTAGTTGCTAGAGATCTGGAATATATAGCGGTAAATACTTTAGTTGGTTTTGCGGAACCAATCATTTTATTTAGATAAATATAATTAATTAAATAGGGAATGAAGTAGTATAAATGTTGAATTTTTGATGTAGCTACAAATTTGCTAAAAGTGGTGTTCATGCAAGATTACTTAGAAACACTTCTGTGAATTTTAAACTTTATTTTTCGATATAGGGTTTGGAAAGTTTGGATAACGGAAAGCCTTTTTCATTTGCATGTTGGGATATTAGCGAATCGGTTAATATAATCAGATATAGTGCTGGTTATTCTGACAAGCTACATGGCAAGACAATTCCTGTTGGTCTGTAGATAATATCTGCGTATATATCTGTAATGCGTAATTTGTTTTGTCATGCCTTGGTCAGTATTTATTCTTATATTTCAGATGGAGATAATTTTTCTTACACTCGCATGGATCCAGTTGGTGTTGTTGGTATAATTGTTCCAGTTAAGTGGCTTATTTTAGCTTTTGTGCCTCATTATAAAATCTGGTCTCTGGCGTATACATATAAGTTTGATGTTTTAAAATTTTTTAGTGGAATTTTCCTTTTGCGCTGGCTTTAACTGGTGTAGCCCCTGCCCTTACCTGTGGTAACTGTGTGGTATTGAAACCGGCTGAACAAACACCTTTGACGGCAATATATTTGGCATCGCTTATCAAAGAGGTATCAATACTTAAAAAAATATACACCTATCTGTTCCGATTTGTTTTAAAACTATTAATTTTGATTTTTTAAAAAGGCCGGGTTTCCCCCTGGTGTATTTAACGTGGTTCCGGGCTATGGGCCAACTGCAGGAGCAGCTATTTCCGAACACATGGAAATCGAAAAATGTGCATTTACAGGATCGTTAGAAGTACGTTCATGTAATTAATATTAATTCAAAATTTTATATAAAAATTGAAATTTCAATTTATATTCCATTTTTAAAACGAGATAGCAAACATAACTTAAATTTGCAGTTATGGCTCTAGTTTTTTTTGCTGCGTTTTCCACTAATTTTTTATTTAAAGTAGCATTATACATTAGTTTTATTCTTGGACCTACAATCCTTAAAACACATAATTAAAAAAAATACATATCTTAATTAATCTGAACAATCTGATAATGCAGTGTTGTTAAAAAGTCCAATTTCGCAGACAAAGTCCACATTTCAACACAGACGTTACTATATTTATTTTTTTAATAAATAAATAAAAAAAAAATCGAAATTTGTTAAATTGATTAGGTGGGAAGGCTCATCCAAATAGCATCTGCAAAATCTAACGGAAAAAAGATTCATCTTGAGTTAGGAGGGAAATCTCCTCTTGTTATTTGCGATGATGCGGACTGTAAGTTAACGTTTATTTATTTTTGTTTTCATGCAATGTTGATGCTGTCAAAGGTTGTCATATCGTTATGTTAATTATGTTATTCAGTGGAGCAAGCATGTCAAATAGCCCAACTCGGGTGCTTTTTCAACAGTGGACAGATATGTTGCGCAAGCACCAGGATTTTCGTGCAAGAAGGGATTTATGATAAGTTTTTAGAAAGAAGTGTGGAGTTGGCCTTGCAACGCAAAGTGGGGGATGCTTTTGCTGCAGACAGTGTTCAGGGACCGCAGATCGACGAAGAGCAATTTAAAAAAATCTTGGAATTAATTGACAGTGGCAATAAACAAGGGGCCAAAATGTTATGTGGTGGCAAGAGAATCGGTACTAAAGGGTTTTTCATTGAACCAACCATTTTCTCTAACGTGAAGGACGACATGCGGATTGCAAAGGAAGAGGTACGATTCTGGATAAATTTTCTCTGGTTTAATTGCAAACATCCAAGTTATGTAACTTTTATTTCCGTAAACTACCAGATTTTCGGTCCTGTCATGCAAGTTTTCAAGTTTAAAAATCTGGACGAGGCTATTGAGCGAGCCAATGACACTAACTATGGATTAGCATCGGGAATCGTCACAAATGATGTCAACAATATCCTGATGTTTAGTCAGGGAGTTCGGGCAGGAAGTGTTTGGTAAAAGCCTCGAATTTCAACAAATTATCCCCATAAAAACACTCATAATTAACCAAGCATAATTAAAACTAATAAGTAAACAAAACCTTGTTTTATTTGTAGGGTGAACAATTACTTCGCTCTCTCGCCACAGTTGCCTTTTGGGGGATACAAAGAATCTGGATCTGGTCGGGCTTTGTAAGTTTATTTGTTAGCTAATTTGTAACACGTGTAAGACGGTTTATTTCATTTTTGAACATTTTTTTTTTCAGGGGCGAAGATGGAATAAGAAGTTACCTGGAAATAAAAACGGTTGAGTAAATTTAATGTTTTGTGGGCTAATACAATTAACGAATTGGCTAATTAGTAATTTTTCTTTTTAATAGGTTACAATCAAAATTCCACAGAAAAATTCTTAGACGAAACGACTCTACCACAATACCTCATTATACATTCTGTTGAGATTTGTGCAAATAACTTTTTAGTTCAACTACTAATTACATAAAAAATATTAACGATTTATGAAAATGTGTCATAAATATTAAGCTATTATTAGAGTAGTATAATGTTATTTTAATAATTAAATCTGTACTTGTATTATTCCTAACTATAATAAATTCTTAACTATATTAAAAGCTGCTATCTCTGTCTGTCCGACAATCTTACACTTTCGTCACTTTCATAGCCGCGCCATCTAGCGGCACAAAAACGCGGTTAATGACTTGCATCAATCTAGGGGGTCGTCCATAAATGACGTCACACCCTATTTAGGGGGGAGAGATCAGAATTGTGACCAAAATCACGTGCGGTCATTTACGGACAGCCCCTTGGTGCAATCTTCGGCCGCTAGTCAATAATAAAGCCAATATTATTTTAGACAAATCGTAATTTCTACCACGTTATGCAATGAGTAACTTAAATTGCCATATTTTTTTATAAAATTAATAGACAAATTCTGCCACTTTATAACAATATGAAATTTCATGCCTGACATATAGTACGCAATTTCTCAATTCAATTCAATTCAACTCAGTACCCTACAGTCAGCAAATAAATGCCATTTGGTAGGGGGGTCAAACCCATTTTCAGGACAAATCTCCTACGTCAGGTGCGACTAACCCATCATCATTGTTAAATTGAATTTGAAATGAGTTTACGCTATTTTTTTTTTTCTCTGTATAATTTTATTTAGTCTTTTTTTCAAGGTGGAGATTTTAAGTTTGCAAATCTACTTTGAAAAAAATCTGATTTTAATTTGTCTCGTTTTCATGTATCAATTTTTGTTCATTTATTTTTGGTTCTGAAGCTGGAGTTCGGTAGCGCATCTGTTAGGATTAACCTTGTTCAATTCGTACACTTTCCCCCAAGCAAGTAAGTACTACATGTATATTTAAATATTTTATATACATTAGTATTAGACCCCAGTATTCAACCCCAATGCAGTGCCACATAGAAATTCACATGTCTTTTAAAATTTACTAGTTGCAGCTGTTAGAGGGTTGTTGGCTTATCACAGACTCATGATTAATCATTTCTTTGTGCCTTTACCTGTGTTTGTTTTTGTCATATGATATGTGTTTTTAAAACGTGCTTTCTAACCAAAATGTACTTGTAATATCCTTCTTTTATCCAAGGTTTACTACGTAATTCACTTTCTGAATGAATTCTCCCAACAATAAAATATTAGTAAATATATAGTAACAATAAAAATATACTTGAAAATTATGCATATTTGAATTTCCCACCTTTTTTTAAGAAATTTTATCAAGGTGGATTTTATATAATCGATCTGCTATATGTTAAAGCGCCATAGTCAGCACGTATTCTAAAATCCGAATGCACCTTCTCTGAAATTCTGAATGCAATCAATGCATGTGGTTATGGTGTCTAGACAAAAGTTGTAAAAATTTGTGATTAATCTTGGATGAAGATATTATAAAATAGTCAAAGGAAAATAGAAGATTCGGAAATACAGTAGTTCTTGTGTTTGAGTAGGTATTTTACCCCTTTGATTATACTAGCTTAAAACATTCAATCTTAGGTTGATGTTACATATTTGTCTTTAATGTATTTGATATTGCGTAAACTAGACAAGACATTCATCCATAAGGTCATGGGACCAAAGAAAGCCGGTGGAGCGAAAGGCAAAGGTGCATCTGGTGGTGGAGATGAAGGAGATAAAGGTCAAGGGAAGCAAACCAAGGGAGGGACATCAGTGAAGGTATAAGGCAATATTCTAGAAAGAAAAAAATAAATGCAAAAATATATGTAAAACATCATTTATCTGGGTTCTACTCGCGGTTAATTCACCGCCACGCTAGGGAAATCATAGGAGACGCCGGCCTGCGGTACCTAGTCGGTACGAAACATTTGGCACCGGATTGGTTAGTTTGGGTTAGTCAGCGCCGGTGCAGGCCGGCGTCTCCTATGATATCCCTAGCGTGGCGGTGAATTAACCGATCGAGTAGAACCTTTATCTGTACAAAAATATGTTTGACACAAGGTTCGGCACATTCTCTGTGAGAAGCAATCGAAGATTCTTGAAGCCTTAGAAAAGTTGAAATCTGGTATGAAATTTAATGAAGTTGCTGCAACATACAGTGAGGACAAGGCAAGACAAGGGGTATGCCATATAAAACACGAATTGCTTATTTGGAATGTGCATCTATTTGCTGTTAGTTTGAGATGAATAGATAAATTTGAATTTTCAGGGAGACCTTGGTTGGATGACACGCGGATCTATGGTTGGACCCTTTCAAGACGCCGCATTTGCATTGTCTGTCAGTTCTTTAGGAAACCCGATATACACCGATCCCCCCGTTAAAACGAAATTTGGATATCATATCATCATGGTGGAAGGGAAGAAATGAAGCGTGATTTTTGAATAAATTGTAAATAAATTTGTTTGCTTTCATATTGACGTTTTAAAATATGTTTACGTAAATTGGTGATGCCAGGATTTTAATTGCCACAGTGTTACCGTTTACCGTGCAAGGTTAAAGTAACTTTGCACTAATCATATTATACTGCATGCATTCAAAGATGGACCAAAATTTGTGCATTCATCGCTACTAATGAAATTGTGAAACTACATCCTGTCGTGCAGCGAGTGCAGTTCCATTAAAAGCAATGGACTCGATGACAGCGACTAAACAGTGACGTGATAAAAAGTATCTTGATCCTAGCCTAACTGATCAATTTGTTTTCGCATTGAGGGTATAGGATATTCTCTCTCTCATTATTTAATTTTATTAGAGGTACAATTTAACGATGATATCCAAATTGCTATACTGACGTGTTCGAAATCGAGGTACGACCCCTGTACAACATGACATTTGTTTTCTAACTGTAGGGTACTAAGTTGGATAGAATATTTTCTAAAAATGTGTGATGTTATCAGCTTAGCTTGAGTGGAACATTTTTTGTTCTCCCTGTATTTGGGCACTCGTGTAAAAATGGCAATGACCGGAATCACGTGATTCCCAATGCCGGAACGCCGTGAGGGTAATTGTGTTTCTACGCGCCATTAAAGCTGCATTTTTTCTTTCGTTTCTGCTTTCGATAAACAGTTTGAACATTTTAAAAGACCACGAAATTAAATTATTTGCTATCTCGACAAAATGTTTCCTTAATTATTAAGACTAGTGCACGCAAAGTTCGGCAAGATTGGACCTATTTCGTAGGTCGGATTTGGAAAACCTTGGCCTTCCAAAATGGCGTGATGCGGTTACTCGTGGAATCGAGCGTCTCGAAAAATCAAGTTTTTAGCCATGCCTTCAGCATTTTAAAAGCGAGTAATTACTAATATAATTATTATATAATTCAACCGTAATATCTTCATATTGCAACACATGTGCCACTCTTTGAAATTCGCCTCGAATAAATATGAACTGTTGGTGTTAGCCAAGTGTAGGTAAGTTGAAAGCCGTTGTTGACGTGTTTTAAGCCTAATTTCAGTTAGGAAGTTCCATTAATAAATGATAAATAAGTGAGCAAGGGGTTGCGAGAAAACATAAGGGGAATACAATGTTAATTCCGAGGGAAAAAAATGGATTCCAGAATGTTACTTTACATGTTTGGGAATTACGATGAAATTCGAACTTTAGGTCTAGGACTAGAGGCTTCGTAGGTTTGCCGCAACTTTATTCGCATGCGGCATATCCCAATAAGCCTCAATACACTACATGTACGTGATGTCAAACCATTTCATTCATATATATTTATACGATGCTTTTTATCGGTATAAATAGGACTTGGAAACGAAATTTTGTCTTCGGATAACGCTTGCCTTAAACATGAGCTTCTCGAGCGATGAAGTGAATTTTTTGGTATACAGGTACCTGCAAGAATCAGGTAAACGGAATGTCAGATTCATTTAGCATGCAATAAGGCCTCGTTTCAATCGTAATTTATATCCCATTTATCAGTTTTATTGGGCTACATCCGCTTTCTTAATGTCAAAAATTGGATTGCAAAATCCCTTCGTCTACTATGGTAATGCATGAAGTGTTGCTATTTCTTGGCCATCTGGTATTCATAAACAAGAGAACGCTATATGTTCATAATGTTTGTCTACTTTATCTATGCCACATATATAAAGGATTCGAACGTTTATACTTCACAAACGCCTTTTATACTCCTCTAAATTGATTAAAAGGTGTTTTTTTATTTCTGAGATTACTCTGATTTTCTGAGAAGTGACATCTTCTGCACCCATGAATTAATCACGGGTCACAAAGTACGAATTAGCGAGGAATTGGTGTATGTTGGTATTACTGTATGCTTAGTTTCTTGTCGATTAAATTCCACGTTTACCAATAGGATTTCAACATTCTGCTTATACATTTGGCATTGAGAGCCACATTAGTCAATCAAACATAAATGGTGCTTTAGTACCACCAGCAGCGCTTTTAAACATTATCCAAAAAGGAATCCAGTATACAGAAGCAGAAATTAGCATCGGAGAGGTAAGGATGATAAATAACCCTCGAAGGCGTTTTTATGACGTCATAAAATCCAACCATATTGTGATGTAAATTAAAAAACTTTGCAGGATGGCACAGAAAGAATGGTGGACTCCCTCTCTCTCATTGATGCTGTCATGCCAGATATTGTGGCATCTAGGCAGCAAGCCAACCAAGATAAGTCAAATTTGGTGAAAAACGAGCCAAATAATACGAACGGAGACGATGGTTCGCATCAATATTGTAAGTGTGCCAGAATATGACACTGTTTTCGTTCTTATTCAACAGCAATGCATTTTTAACTTTAAACACGTAAACACTTATTTTACTTAGCAAATCATAACGATGCTGTTGTCGTCGACTCCGGTATTGAAATTCCATCTAACAAATGCACCGTTCTTCGTGGTCATGAATCTGAGGTTTTTATATGTGCATGGAATCCCACAACCGATCTTTTGGCTTCTGGGTAAGAGTACTAAGTTTATTAGAGGCAATCGTTAATTTTTATCATTTTCATCATGCAGCGATTAATGATAATTTACATTTCATAATTCACGTTTATTTTGTTTTATGATCAGATCTGGTGATTCAACGGCCCGCATATGGAACATGAATGAAAATAGTACAAGTCCCAATCAATTAGTTTTAAGGCATTGCATACAAAAAGGTGGAACAGAGGTTCCCAGCAACAAAGATGTGACATCACTCGATTGGAATGTGAGTCTATATGTGCAACATAAAATATTTGTATTGGCATTAGCAATGTTCTGAAATATAACTGTTAATTTAGTGTGAAGGCACGCAGTTGGCAACTGGATCTTATGATGGCTATGCAAGGATATGGACCACAGATGGTAGATTTCTTTTTATAATTTTATCATTATTTGGAAACATTGATATTTCTATAAACTCCCCTCTTCTTTTTTATTATCTCTTGGTGTCCTTTGACTGAAAGGATGTTCATATGGTTATCTTTTTTAAAATCACTCCCACAATGCTGTTAATAGTCACAACATAACCTAGGATGTTGTTAAATAAACTTTGATAAGAACTTATTGAATATCTGACAATCATCTGTTTTGTAGGGCGGTTAACAAGTACGTTAGGTCAACACAAGGGACCTATTTTTGCACTGAAGTGGAACAAAAAAGGAAATTATATTCTCAGTGCTGGAGTTGATAAAGTATGTTTTCTCAGGATTTATTTGTTAATTGTAGACAGTAGACAGTTTTGCTTCAATTAAGCCGAACCCTTATTTTTAAATTCTAGACAACAATCATTTGGGATGCCAGGACAGGGCAATGTACCCAACAATTTGCATTTCATACTGGTTTGTTACAATTTTGATAAGCCATATCATTGTGGTTGTTTTTTAGTTGCTCTCGTTTTTTATAATGAAATTTTTGAATTTCAGCTCCAGCATTAGATGTTGACTGGCAGTCAAACACGAGTTTTGCATCATGTTCAACGGATCAATGCATCCACGTATGCAGACTCGGTTTAGACAAACCTTTAAAAACTTTCCTGGGCCACACAGTGAGTCAATCTAACAGTAGATGTATACAAAAATGGTAACATTTGTTTTTGTTATGATCTGTAAATACCGACATTGTAAATTATTCTAGAACGAAGTGAATGCAATCAAATGGGATCCTCAGGGAAATTTATTAGCATCATGTTCTGATGACATGACGCTGAAGGTCAGTTTTGCATTTATATTGTAGGAGATGCGCTTTGTAACTAAATCCTGACGTTACGGCTGTTAGAGAAATCGTGAAATATTTTAACTTATGTAATTTGGTCGTTCCATGCTTTTGTACATTTTATCCAGATTTGGAACATGAAACAAGACACTTGCGTCCACGATTTGCAAGCACATAATAAGGAAATCTACACAATCAAATGGAGTCCAACTGGACCGGGTACTAACAATTCTAACATGAACTTAATATTAGCGAGGTGAGTACCAATCTTATCGATTGCGAGCATTTTAAATGTTGCCTTGCAGTAATTAAATTTCCCCCTCATAGCGCATCGTTCGATTCGACTGTACGACTTTGGGATGTTGAACGTGGGGCATGCATTCACACCTTAACCAAGCACTCCGAGCCGGTATACAGTGTCGCATTTAGTCCCGATGGGAAATATTTAGCAAGTGGGTCGTTCGATAAATGCGTCCATATTTGGTCTACACAGGTTTGTTTTATGCTATAATATAATTGTTGGGTCGCTAATATTACAGAAGTTAATTTTGACATTTAAGTTATCTGCTTTTAAATAAATAACTAAACAATTATTTTTCTATTTTTTGTATAGTCGGGATCACTAGTGCATAGTTACAGAGGAACCGGGGGTATTTTTGAAGTTTGTTGGAATGCTAGAGGGGATAAAGTTGGAGCATCGGCATCTGATGGATCTGTAAGTGGTTGTTTCTAATGTCTTGGATGGTTCTTTACCAAATTGAAACTTATGAGAGGGAGAGATGCACCAATGTGATTAATTATACAGGCCCGATAATAACTTGCGAATATTTTCTGTTTAACATTTGAAGGTATTTGTTCTGGATTTACGCAAGTAAAGACAGTGATTTGTTCGTCGCTGGAATCGTCTCGCTTGTTGGGAAGTATTGCATTCGACACCAATGCTTTGCTCGATTCATGCATTATTTGTACCGCATTGTATATTTCATCAGATCCGACTATAAAAGCATTGAATCCCATTGTATGAAGCGCGAGGGTCAATGGCGTCGCAAATCTCCACAGCCGCTTTCCAAAACGAGCGAGACGTGTGTGATCTCGGCAGCATAATCCACACCTGGGGAATGGCTGCCAACTTTTTTAAATAACGGACTAATTAACGTGTAAATGTGATGGAGCGAAAGTTCGACCGTGTGAATGTGTGAATGAAACTGACAGCACCTTACCCTTTTCCTGCTGGGACAAATGCAGACTCGATTCGGGGACTGGGTTCCCCAAACCCAAGGGGATGTTGATCCAAAACGGACATTGTACCCCTGACATATATAGTACATTGTAAAGTCGCGTCGCAATTCCTACCATCACCAGCCCACTGTGCCTCTTGGATCCTAGGGCGATCAACATTGCTATTAAGAAATGCTTCGGAAGATTTTGGAAAAGAATTGGGTTGAAATGCATTTTGCGTTGCAATTTAAACAAAATCCATAACTCAAAAAAAAAAGCAACGGGAGATTATCGTAACATGGCCAACCGGGAGAAAGCTTGAGATATAGCAACTTTTGGTTTGCTGAGTACGATTTGATCGTTGTACATAGGGTAGACATGGTGGAATGTTAGTTACTGCCATTTAACAGATTTCTTCTGGGAAGCCCTGCTACTTAGCGTTATCTCCCCGTATTTCCAATTCTCATCTCATTAAACTTTGCAACAGAAAATTCTTCATTGCTAATTTTAAGCTTATATAAGGGGTACTCAAATAACTTCACTCGAGTGGATGGACCATTTGACATTTCATCCACATAATGGTGCACGTGTCATTTGGGATAAATACATGTTTTTTTATCATCTCACATTTCAGTTTTAATCTCGTTTTTATTTTTTTAAATTCTGTATTCTCTTTAACAGTAGTTCCAACCAATCGGAACTCGCCATTATTTGGGTGTTTGTTTGAGTACCCCTATTGACATGATTCTCTATAGTAGAACCAGTAAAAACATCCCTGCCTCAATGCAATTGTTTTTAATTCTCTGCATGCCATGGTTATATGCAAGATGGTGATATATCGCGAGTGGGTTTTAGTTGGTTGACAGGCCGTGGTTTGTTTGGAAAATGAATTCCAATAAAATATTTTTGTAATTGAACATGTTAAAAATACGATAAACTTTCACTCTTTCCCTTTTGTCCAATGTACACAACATCTTATCTTTCAGAAAATATAAAAATGTTTTTTGTAGAAAAAGTTTTGCCACCTGGGGATTAATTGACCTTTGATTACTATTTTAGACCAATACCAAAATTTAGGGAAAATACCTAGATCCACTGTTAGATAACGTTTCCGCCTGACTAGCATTTTGGTCATTCAGAGATTCGTGCTCAAGTTGGAAGTGCAAAATTATACTATTATTATGGAATGATGAAACCAGTGTAGTTCTTTTTAAGTAATTGGTTTTATGACAAAAAAAATCTTATATGAAATAGTTTTTGCAGCTTTTAAGCATTAAAAAATTGATGTTAAAAAGTAATTTCTAATTAAAAATTATACAAAGTCCAGAAGCTTCCAAGTTCCATCATTACAGTTATTAGGGTGTGAAATTAATGTTAGATCATGATTGAACATACCGTGTTCATACCAAATTTATCCATCCAATAAAATCTGCAGGTTAAATAAAATGTCACAATGTTTAGACGAGACCAAATCTACACTGTATATATTTTGCTCTAGTTTGAACTACTATTTTGGGTTAGGATTGTGCTATGTGTATATATGATGTAACTTTCACCTAGGATAAGGATTAAGTAGATATTTGAGAAAGTGTCATTTTTATACAATACAAGCAATGACTATAAATTGTTAGAATCAGCAGGGATTGAAATTATTTACATATATATAGAACCAATCAATTGATAAATGACAAGAATTGACTATTTTACTTAAAATTGCTATATTTATATATCTACAAAATCCTCTTGCAGAGAATCTCTCAATGAAAAAGGCTGTTTTCAAAAACTGCATATTTGAGCTTTTTTAATTTTTCGGTGGATAACTGTGTGGGAATAAATCCTCTTGCATCTATAAAACATTTGAGAATTTCTTACTTGCTATCACCCATCGCTGCATTGATATTTTTATTGGTTTTACTACTCAATTTGTTAAAATGTTGCTGATTTGCCTAAAATCAGGATGGCATTAAAATAATTTATACATACGTTTTCTGCGACAGTTTGATAATATTTGCTACCTTTTTCAACAAAAATCAATAAAGAAATATAATTCTTTTGTCATTACTGAAATGATGACAAAAATTTATTGCATTTGTTTATAGACTCATCGGGTTGTAAGTTTAATTTTCAATAAAAGCAGGGTGA
The DNA here is from genome assembly GCA_034698905.1 of Xestoiulus laeticollis. NCBI lineage: Eukaryota > Metazoa > Arthropoda > Diplopoda > Julida > Julidae > Xestoiulus > Xestoiulus laeticollis. The sequence continues at coordinate 5,106 of JAQGCC010001028.1, read as the reverse complement.
AATGATTCGACTCCCTTTATAAAAAAAAACAAGGTAAAATGAAATGTACTAATAACAGAATACAATTTTTATTTTTTTAAAGGAAATTCTACAATGTGGTATGAAACAACTATTCCTTCACTACAGGGGGCAACAAATGTTCAGGAATTGCTTGAATAGCCTCCTGCAAAGACAGAAAATATGTTAATTGTGCACCGTTCTTATTTTAATGGTCAATTAGTAAGTGCTCAATTTAAAGATAATTTCAATCAATTATTTAAACTTTTTCATCACTTTGACAGCATTAATTAAGTAATATTTTTAAGTTTAGATTTGACTGAGTTTTGCAGTGTCACAAATTTAGTTCCAATAATTTGTAAATACAATGTAATTAAATAGCTTGAACAATAACAGTTAATGCTTAAAATTGTTGGTTGGTAAAATTGCAATTTTGAAATGCAACATTGCACATTTAGATAATTTGGCTTGAATTGTGGACTTTTGTTGCAATATATATTAGCAGATTTACCTTAGTTACTTTCAGAGAAACTCCTTCAGGAAGATTTCGCTCTATATATTCCAAATATGTATCTGCTGTGGATCCAGTTAAATATTTCAACTTTTAAATGAGATAAAAGAAAATGATTATTATAAATATCAATCCACATTTTACTAGAAAATGTTAGCAGAAAACATTACCTCAATAATTCTAAAATGTGTTCGAAATTCATAGTGAACCATATGCTTTTTATGAACAAATGCAGATTTTAGTGCGGTACGTTTTAAATGGTGTACTTTTGGAATTTGGCTGAAAGCATATATCAAACAGAAATTAAGCTAAAGCATGTTTATTAATAACTGTTGAAAGAGTTTTCTAATTTTTAAACCTACGTCTTTCCCACAGTGATGCCCAACTCTTTGGCTGCTTTACAAATAAACCAGTCGTAGCTTTTAAGGACAGCACCATCATGCCCTCGACATTCGAGTATCAGCCTCTGGTACAACACATCTTGCTCCGGTTGCTCTTCCTGAACGAGACAATTGTAATAATCGTTTATTTTTTACTTTTTGCATGATCAAATGATAAGAAAAACATGGAACACTGTTAGTAAAAACATAATTACAAACACAGTGTTTACTTTAAGCTGCAATTATCAGACAGATGACTGCATGTTCCCACTAAGAGCTATACCAGCAATGATTTGGAGATTTAAAGAGCTACATTGTATATACTCACTGATCGCACGATTTCAGTCTGGTCTTTTGATTGCAAACAGTAGTGCAGTGCAGGTACAACTTTCTGGATATCTACATAACGTTTTAGCAAACATATCGGATTTCGGGTCACATTCTGAAAATGTACGCAACAGTTTAAATTCCCAAAAAATACAAACAATGTTAAGTAATTCGTCCATGATTACAGTAGCTGCCGTGCACACACGTGCAAACCCCTGAGCTTGTACACAATATTACCCATCTAGCCTAATAATTATAGAGCTTAATACATTAAAAATAGATCAAATGCAAACTCAAATAATACTTTACTTGTCCAACGTTCAATTTAAGTCCAAAAGTCGTTAGTTTAAGCAACAAACTACACATTTTTAACAACACTATACAACGTTTTGTTTTTTTACTGAAATCGTATAGTTTCTTAAAACGCTCCCTAGATGGCGCCACCATGAATGCTCCAAATATGTTTATTTCGAGTTTATTTACTTGTGTCGCGAAAGGATTTAACTTTGATCTCTGATTAATATTTTGTAATTAGCTAAGTGGTGATTAGGTATTTGAAAGTCCAAAGCTACAGTATACTAACGCGGGAAAATGGTGACAATTACACGTTATATCAAGCGAAAATAAGCGACGAACTATATATAAATGGCGCTTTAAAAATTAAAGAACTCGAAAAATTTGGAACAGTTTAATTAATGGCAAGTTTGTTTTAATTATTTCATAATCTGTATTCTGTAATAGGCAGCAAGGTTATAATAAGGCAGCAATGTTAACGCCTTTGATTTTATGGAAAGCCATAGGAATGTCATGTTCCATTGGCCAATAATATCTACAGTATACCTACATTACATGCATGTACACATGTACATGTATAGGGCATATGCATGTATGCTACATTGTATAATAGCTAGTAACACGTGTAGCCTACGTATATTACATGTACATGTATAGCTAGCTACAGTATAATGTTGAATTTAGGGTTATTGCACTTAAAAATTCAATACATATAATTATATTTATATAAACATTAATTAATATAAATAATTAATTAATAGACTGTTATACATGTATTAGTCTGGGCATCAGGCAAGATGCTGTATGCTGGTGACGCCTACTGTGTATTAATTCCTTAATTCATTTAATATTAATCATAATATTATAATATTATTTAATGCACATACACATGTACATGTATCTGTATACACATTTCGCATTATTTCATTGTATTTTGAATTACAACGGTTACCGTAACGTGTATGATTTAATTAAGCTCAATTCAGAGTACGTGTAGGCCTACATTACGTAATTTATGAAATCCATGTCCACAGTAGACAAAAAAAGTATCTGAACAGTATATGAAAATTGCTGTTTTCATAAAAATAGAGTAGATCTTTCAAAGTATATTCAAAGTACTTGTATTCATTGTACTCTATGTACAGTATATGTATTTCATATTAATAATTCTCAGTTTCTCATAATTCTGATCACCATACTTCGTGTATCCAATTTTCAATAGTATACAATACATTACATGTACATGTACAGTATATGCACTATTAAGAGATATCACATGACGGCCAGCTAGTAAACCCATACATGTGCATAATTATCACAACTTTATCGATATGTGGCCTTGGAGATTCGTCGGTCGATCATAGCAGTAATGTTGTAAAAAGACATTTTGTTTATAGGCGAAGCAATGTTGTCCGTCCAAACATAAACCCAGGCCTAAATCCAATTTTCTGATTTTTTTGTGGAGCCGGAGGACTGCTTCGTGTTTTAAATACACCACGCATGGGTGAAAATCTGTTGACAGAATGTGATGAATGAATTTATGAAGACGGGAATTTTTTTCTTCTTCTCTTTTGCTCATGCAAAGTGAACCACAATGAAGAGAAAAGCGCATAACGTTGTTCTTACACGATGCCAGCCAATCAGTTGACTGTCTATCAAGAGTTAACCTCCCAAGGCGCCTTCTCCCCCCCCCCCAACCAACAACTAACTGATCAACCATTTTCACTCTTTGGGCTGTCACTTGTTTTCGCACGACTATCTCGGTGATGTACATGCACTGTATTTTTGTACCTTGCTTCGAGACTCCCAATTGTGGCGCCTTTCTATTCCCCCTTAAATTCATCCTCGTTCTTTCCTTTCCCCCCTCCCCCCCTTTCTTCCCCGTAGGCACTGTAGCTCTCGTGAGCTGAAATTCCCCATCGGAATCCGTCGCTTTAATGCTTGTTTCTAAACGTTTACAATTCAAATCAGTGAATTTGTACTGACATGGCTGAAGGAGATGCAAAACGTCAAGACTGTATGTGCGAAGTGTAAGGGAGATCTTTTACTTAAGCACGCACGTATACAGGATGTGCTTGTGAATACGTATGGCATAGTAGAGGACTAATCCCACAGGCCCTTGTCACCAGGTGCTCAAAGATGCACGATTCGAAATGATAAAATTTATTTTATCATTGGCGTGCATGCTGCAAATCGCGTATTTGGGTTCAGCATCGTATCTGGATTCATGTCTTATCATCCCTCTGGTATATTAAATGTAGAAACTTTGAAACAACATTAATATGCTAACTTTACTTCTGACATATTTCTAGTTTCTAGATATATTATACACATATATTTCAGTGGATTTTGGTTAGGTCATATCTAGCTAATAAACTTTGCGGTTGTTTATGATGCAAAATTTCATAGGCAAATATAAAGGAAAGTTATAAGAGGACAAAGCAACATTTCAATCAGCAACACTTTATATTTTCAAAGGCTTTCATTTACTTCCAGACAATCATTCACGTTCAGTTGTTTCATCTTATACATTTTCCTCGATTTTTTTATGAAATTCTTTCAACGATCTCATTTATACATGTGTAGCTCATATTGTTTTGCACTTTTGAAATTGCTATATTTTCACTCCTTGGCAATTATCCGAAATCTGCTGAATTTTTTATTTTGGAAACCTTTCCAAAGCATCTGTATAGTTTGATATCATGGTAGCAAAATGCATTGTGACTGCTTATTCCCTTTAACTTTAATTCGCTCTTAGATTCGTTAGCTGACGATTGGGACACTGTTTTCTATTAATCTGTCGCCCTGGATCTTTGTCATTCATCAATTTTCGGTGACAAGAAACGACCGAAAACCCAAACAAGAAAATTGTCTCTTCTCCCGTGTTTACTCTTCTTCTTCTACTCTTCTACCACTTCAACGTGAGCCACTAGATACCAACTCCAGCATCTTTTTCGATCCTTCGGCATTGATGGTATATATATAGTCACACTTACATAAGACCAAAAAAAATGTCATCCTCTCCTCTTTTCTCGCCCATTTTCCTACCGTTCATAATTTCTTTTGCTCTTTCATCTCCCAGAAGACGCGCGAAAAAATGCACTTTAGATGTATGTATTATTTATGAAAAAGTGCGACGATTTCACCCTGCCATTCTGACATCAGGCTAGCGCAAACAGGCGCCCTATGTATCGCTTTGTTTTAACGTAGAATTTTTCAATTACTGGTAATGAAAATGTTTACCTCACAAATGGCGTACTAGAATGATTAAAAACTAATCCGAAATTTAATATTAGCGAATAGATGTAGGCTATACTAATGAAACTTAGAAATTAACTCCACACATACATGATTGATTACTAATAGTACAAGTACACGTAATTTTATATCTAGGCAATAAGAAAACAAAACTTTAAAGTTGAAAAACCCCATTATAGTGATTGAACTCCCTCGACTGTATATAGTAATTTGAATCTCTTTCATCTATTTTTAATTTTTTTAAAATATGCCTTTCTGTAATAATAAGGGTACTCAGACAACCGAGCATATTTTTGAGGAATGAAACGGTTCCTCAAAAATTTTTATTTTTCAAATTGC